>JAHPZR010037728.1:0-10000 GCA_019787425.1 Platygyra sinensis
GGGACCCTCTGTGAAAGTAGCTTCATAAAGAACAACCTTAGAATTAAAATATCTTATTTCTTTTCTGTTTCCAGGATACCCAGCACATCAGAGGTCAAAGAAAGCAGAGGCAGCAATAGGTTAGCAAATAAATGTTAAGAAGATATCTTATGTATTTCATAATTCACCGACGAGAGTTCAAGCTGTGTGAGAATCTGAGATAACAACTGCAAGAATTGAATTAAAATAAACGTGTAGTGGCCAATTTTAGGTGAAATTTTTTATGGGTCAAAAAGTTGCATTAAATTATGCGTAGCTATCAATTTTAAGTGAACATTTCTTTTTGCATGTTTTTAGGATGTCCACTTCACCGGAGACGAAAGGGAACGGAGAGAATAACAGGTTAGAATTAAGGGAAGTTAAGAATGTAGCATTTATGGGAAACATATTTTGACGTCTGTCTTTGGCCGGTTTTACCCTAAAGCAAGAACACTTACACGTTGTAAATATTTTTGTGTGTGTTATTGCTGGATGGACTCGAAAACTAGGGGAAAAGAAAACAAACGTTGATAAAATAAGTCTTAGTCCAATAGCCCGTACCCCACCCTCCTCGGAAGGAGTGACGAACTGGGAGTTAAATACTCGTCTTGAAAACAGTAAGTTACTTTAAGCATTGGGCATAAGATTGATCTTTTTACTATTACTGCTCCTTCGTGGAGTTTAATGTTTTTCACTCATCAGGCAGAAATTGGACAATTATTTTTCAATTTTGGATCTAATTATTAATTTTGGATCTTCTCAGTTGTCTTATTCGAGTGCCCAGCTAAGTTCGGTCTGGACACACTCTTTGTCAGATGTGTTGCGCTATACAGTAAGGTATTTAATTTCATTACGTCGAGTACTGGGCATAAGCTTTTACCTTTGTTACCCCCAAGTACTCCTCAGCAGTACAACCTTTGGCGCTCGAGAGCCTAAGCCACGTCTAGCGCGAATACCGACCGTTTCAGGCACACATATATTGTTTAGGATGTGTGTGGAAAGTTCCTAAATGCGCTTCCTCGTATATACACAGAATTTTTAGGCACTATAGAATTGCTTGATTTTAATATTGTATAGCTGATTTCCCTACTGTGAATATTAGTTGTCTTTTATAGTATAAATTTATTGCTTCTTTTTGTCAAATGAATTGCACTTGTGCAATTCAGTCTGAGGAGTGCTATGTAACTCTCAATAAACCATCTATCCAATCAGTAAAACGAAAAAAATGGCGTCACGTGAGGCGTCACGTCAGGACTGCACAGTTTTTGGATCAATATCAGTATCTGGGCAACTGCGCACCTACCCCTCCCCTAACCCAACATGTTATGATAAGTTAATAAGTTAGTGTTACTTTTGGGTTAGGGGAGGGGTAGGTGCGCAGTTGCCCAGATACTGATCCCATTCCACCCAGAGAAAGCTGTTTGATTTATTTAAATGTTAGAGATACTCTCTTTTATAAGGCGGTTATAAAAGACGGCAGAGGAGGAGCCGGTGATCGTAGTATGAGAGAAATTTGATTTCTCTCGCTATGTGTACTTTTACCGAACTTTGTTTCATAACGATGTTTACTTTGCTGTTTTATGTGTCTGTGTTTGCTTTCTTTCAGTTGTTGTCGATGTCTGCTTGTGTAGTACAAGGGCGCATGACGTTGCTTTTAAAAGCCATTGAAAGAGGACTTCAAGCAAGCAATTTCTTCTCTACAGAACCTGTAGGAAAAGGGTCGATCACCCACGGAGATAACCTTGTACAGATACTCATAATTTCATTTTTTTAGCAAGCATAGTGTTGTATATTGCCAAGATTTCTGCGAAGAGCAATACTCCATGTAATGAAGAAGAAACCTATCAAATGTGAAAGGAAATACTAGAGCAATGCTATTTTTTTTTAGTGCTTGATTAAGACGGTATTTTATTGCTCAAAACGCAATCCTCAACCAGGAAGCTGAAACGAGTTTATTTTACATTTAGCATTAAATACATCACTCAGTTTAAGGAGTTCTCGAGATTTTTCGTTTTTAAAGCTACGTCTTTATTATAGACTAGCAATACTGAGCTACCGGTAGAGTGCCAACGAGTTAACAAGTTGATTACAAATGCAAATCTCATTTGCTCTTCTTTGGTTTTTTTAAATGTATCTAAAAGCAAAAGTTGTAACGTAGATTAGAAGTGCAATCCCAATCTGATATGCTATTCCTTGTTCTTTTAAAATATCTAAAGAACTAAACTTGTAAAAGAAGATAACAGAGTTCCCATCAGAAATGCATTAAACGCGGGAACTGTGGAGTACGGCAGCGTCAAAGCGAGTGCAGGAGAGATCGATGCATCTGTGCGAGTCAAAGTAGAAATAGGTGGAAAGGAATTATGGCTAACAACGTTCACAGTTGCAGTTGAAAGACTCCTGTCTGTGTCTCCAGGTGATTCCCTTATGAGTGACTCAGGCCCCGTTTACACGAGTCCGGACAAATTTTTGCCCGGACGAATTTTGTTCCTGGATCGGCTGTTTACATGGATCCGTGCAAATTCTGTTGCAGTGGTGTTTACACGGATCCGTGCAAAGTTTAGACCAGACGCGGCATTTGATTCCAGGTCATAAGGTTCCGCGCTATCTGAGCAAAAAGTTGCACGGTTCAAGTGTTTACACGAGTCCGTACAAATATGGAACCGTGCCGGTAAAAAAGTTGACCTGCTTTTTTCAGGTCCCAAACTTGCACACTTAGCCGTTCAAAAATTCGTCCAGTTCCGCCGGTCCCGTGTACACGCAAGGTGGAACCGTGCAAGTTTTTGTCCATGCAAAGATTTGTCCGGACCCGTGTAAACGGGGCCTCAGAATCTATTGAAGACCTGTTTATGGACCTCAAGGATATCCACTTCACCAATGACAACAAAAACAGCATAACCGAGATGACATGTGTTTCAAATGGACTGGCGCAATGACACTAGGGAACGATCAATTAATGAGCCTTTTGGGCATGAAACTACTAAGCATGAAAACTACGTTACAACTTACGTTCTAAAAGCATGTTGAAACACAAACATGAAACATTTTAACGTTGCAACAAAAATGTATAGCAGGTGGGATTTGCGTCTGTAATTTCTGTTACAAGTTTAGTTCTTAAAGACTTCAAAAAACAAACAATAGCATGTGAGATTTGCATCTGTAATCTCTGTTACAAGTTTGCATTTGTTATCTCTGTTACAAGTTTAGTTCTTTAGATATTTTAAAAGAACAAGGAATAGCATATCAGATTGGGATTGCACTTCTAATCTACGTTACAACTTTTGCTTTTAGATACATTTAAAAAAACCAAAGAAGAGCAAATGAGATTTGCATTTGTAATCAACTTGTTAACTCGTTGGCACTCTACCGGTAGCTCAGTATTGCTAGTCTATAATAAAGACGTAGCTTTAAAAACGAAAAATCTCGAGAACTCCTTAAACTGAGTGATGTATTTAATGCTAAATGTAAAATAAACTCGTTTCAGCTTCCTGGTTGAGGATTGCGTTTTGAGCAATAAAATACCGTCTTAATCAAGCACTAAAAAAAATAGCATTGCTCTAGTATTTCCTTTCACATTTGATAGGTTTCTTCTTCATTACATGGAGTATTGCTCTTCGCAGAAATCTTGGCAATATACAACACTATGCTTGCTAAAAAAATGAAATTATGAGTATCTGTACAAGGTTATCTCCGTGGGTGATCGACCCTTTTCCTACAGGTTCTGTAGAGAAGAAATTGCTTGCTTGAAGTCCTCTTTCAATGGCTTTTAAAAGCAACGTCATGCGCCCTTGTACTACACAAGCAGACATCGACAACAACTGAAAGAAAGCAAACACAGACACATAAAACAGCAAAGTAAACATCGTTATGAAACAAAGTTCGGTAAAAGTACACATAGCGAGAGAAATCAAATTTCTCTCATACTACGATCACCGGCTCCTCCTCTGCCGTCTTTTATAACCGCCTTATAAAAGAGAGTATCTCTAACATTTAAATAAATCAAACAGCTTTCTCTGGGTGGAATGGGATCAGTATCTGGGCAACTGCGCACCTACCCCTCCCCTAACCCAAAAGTAACACTAACTTATTAACTTATCATAACATGTTGGGTTAGGGGAGGGGTAGGTGCGCAGTTGCCCAGATACTGATATTGATCCAAAAACTGTGCAGTCCTGACGTGACGCCTCACGTGACGCCATTTTTTTCGTTTTACTGATTGGATAGATGGTTTATTGAGAGTTACATAGCACTCCTCAGACTGAATTGCACAAGTGCAATTCATTTGACAAAAAGAAGCAATAAATTTATACTATAAAAGACAACTAATATTCACAGTAGGAAAATCAGCTATACAATATTAAAATCAAGCAATTCTATAGTGCCTAAAAATTCTGTGTATATACGAGGAAGCGCATTTAGGAACTTTCCACACACATCCTAAACAATATATGTGTGCCTGAAACGGTCGGTATTCGCGCTAGACGTGGCTTAGGCTCTCGAGCGCCAAAGGTTGTACTGCTGAGGAGTACTTGGGGGTAACAAAGGTAAAAGCTTATGCCCAGTACTCGACGTAATGAAATTAAATACCTTACTGTATAGCGCAACACATCTGACAAAGAGTGTGTCCAGACCGAACTTAGCTGGGCACTCGGAATAAGACAACTGAGAAGATCCAAAATTAATAATTAGATCCAAAATTGAAAAATTAATTGTCCAATTTCTGCCTGATGAGTGAAAAACATTAAACTCCACGAAGGAGCAGTAATAGTAAAAAGATCAATCTTATGCCCAATGCTTAAAGTAACTTACTGTTTTCAAGACGAGTATTTAACTCCCAGTTCGTCACTCCTTCCGAGGAGGGTGGGGTACGGGCTATTGGACTAAGACTTATTTTATCAACGTTTGTTTTCTTTTCCCCTAGTTTTCGAGTCCATCCAGCAATAACACACACAAAAATATTTACAACGTGTAAGTGTTCTTGCTTTAGGGTAAAACCGGCCAAAGACAGACGTCAAAATATGTTTCCCATAAATGCTACATTCTTAACTTCCCTTAATTCTAACCTGTTATTCTCTCCGTTCCCTTTCGTCTCCGGTGAAGTGGACATCCTAAAAACATGCAAAAAGAAATGTTCACTTAAAATTGATAGCTACGCATAATTTAATGCAACTTTTTGACCCATAAAAAATTTCACCTAAAATTGGCCACTACACGTTTATTTTAATTCAATTCTTGCAGTTGTTATCTCAGATTCTCACACAGCTTGAACTCTCGTCGGTGAATTATGAAATACATAAGATATCTTCTTAACATTTATTTGCTAACCTATTGCTGCCTCTGCTTTCTTTGACCTCTGATGTGCTGGGTATCCTGGAAACAGAAAAGAAATAAGATATTTTAATTCTAAGGTTGTTCTTTATGAAGCTACTTTCACAGAGGGTCCCCTACACTTTTTTCGTGACGAGTGAATGGGCATTTTTTGCTTTGCGTGAAGCGTGAATGAGGATTTATTTTTTCCGTGATTCGTGAATCTATATTTTTCCGTCCTCGGGAAAGTGGTTGTCGATTTTTTCGTGATCCGTGAAATATGTATTTACTTTCGCGTGATTTGTGAACCATTGACTTTTGCGGGAATTTTTTTTTTCACTTTTTTGGAGATTTTAGCGTCATTAAAGCTCGTAAATTACACCAAACTAGATGCAAAACCTGCCCATCCGATGCCCTTGCGCATGAAAAACTGATCGAGAAGTAACCACAGCGACAATTAACCTGGAGGGTCTAGGATCTGCAATCATAGACAAGAGTCTTGGGACAAATTTGCACTTTCGGCGTTTTTGAGCACACGGCAGACACGAGTACAACCTCACCTGCCTAACCTCGCCCCCACCCCCCCCCCCCCCTTCCCCCTTCCTCCCATCCTCAATACAATGTTGAAAACTACTTGCAATTTATTCTGATTTTCAACATTGTATTGGAGGGACGGGGAAGGGTAACCCGTTTTTAAAAGGAAAGCAGCTCTTTTTTCAAACTTCAGAATTAAAACACGGATATTTTGTTAAATTACGAAAAAAAATGCACACTAAGGAAGTTTTTTTTAGCCCCAAGTGCATTTAGAACCTGATGATATGAACACCTACATTAGAAACGTATTTCTAAGAGTCTGTATACGGCTTTTCCGTATTTGTCAATGGTTTTGGACCCACCGGGAAAGGTGTTGATCTCACATAATATAGAAACTTTTGTATGTGATGGCAGTGATAATGGCGTCGCTTGATTTGGATACATAGCGAATTGTTTACATTGTGAATACAATGGTGCAGATACTTCAAGTATTTAAACTACACATTTGGTTAATCTTAGTGATCACTTTAACAGTTATTACAGTACGTTACAGGGAGTAAGAAGATACTGAGGCGCTATACTCTTTGGTACCGGTAGTGACGACAGCATTCATTGGTCATCGCACAGTACTCAGCGGCGAAGGAAGACTGTGTTAATTCAATTTCCTCAAAGTATCAACTAAGAAAACCAGCAAAATATTTTTCAACACGAGATTTATAGTACTTTTTCGAACTTACTTCACAAAAGTCTCGCACAGTACGCTGACAGTGAATGCAACAGCAGGGTTCGTACAGTTATGACCTGTCAAAATTCCATGACTTTCCATGACTTTTTCCATGACTTTTTGAAATATTCCATGACCTAAGTTAAGCTATTTCCCTCCGGCAGTAGTGTCAAAACAATCATTTATTCAGCTGAAATTACATTTGATTTTTGGACTTGCCAGTTAATTTTTCAACTTTGGATCTTAATGCCTTTCATTCATAGAAAACATACTGATTTTCCATGACTTTCCATGACCTACACCTAAATTTCAGGACTTTCCAGGCCTGGAAAATGAAATTGTAAAATTCCATGACTTTCCAGGTTTTCCATGACCTGTACGAACCCTGAACAGTACTCACTCGATTCAGTGTGGAAGAATTGGCTTTAAAACAATCATTAATGAAAAGTGAGTACCGTGTTTGCAGAGCTCAAAATTAAGTTTTTTCCAGCAATAAAGGTGTAGGTAGACCGATTGCCAAGTACAGTTCACTTCAACATGTCTTAAATGTGAGCTTTTGGAAATAAAAAGGCAGAATTTAAGGTTTCAAACTGAGTACTGTTGCTGAGTACTATCACGTTTTGTAAGTAAAGACTAAATATGTCACTGAAAGAAATATGACTTCAAATGGCTGGAAACAACTTTCTAATATCTCGTTCGGTACCCTTTGGATGAAATTATAGTTTCCGATGCCTGCTCAGCCTCATGCAATTGCATGTATCATCTATTCATGCTACAGATGGTTTCGAGATTTGACATTTCCGCGTGTTTTCCCGAGGTAAAAACCTTCTGGTTTTCTAAAAAAAGACTTGTTAGTTCTTGTTGTGTGCACCATGATCTACAGTGCCCGTTGCTGCCTTCACCGTTAACCATAGATGTCCTTTCAAATACCGCACACGCGAGTCTGACATAGAACAAGTTCCGATATAATACGTAAACCAGAACATAGCTCAAAAAAGGTCATCGTATTACGATCTAATCACAGAGTCGAGAGATACACACATTTAGAACGTGAAAAGCCACTAAAATGTTTAAATACGTTTGTAATGATTGTAATTGTATATATGTTTGCGCAACGTGAATATGATTTGTATTTTTACGTGAAACGTGATTGCTTGCTTTTTTCTGTGAACGTGAAGCTGTTTTTCGAATTTTTCGTGATGCGCGAAGGGGCCAATTACTTTTGCGTGAAAGTGTTTTCAGAAGAGGTATAGGGGACCCTCTTCACATGTACCTTTAGTAACGACCTACAGTCCAGTGCACATTGCTTACCTATTTCCCGGCTCAGATTTCATCAAACAGGATGCGAAAGTGTTAAGATCCGATGACAAATCAAATCAAAGGAAATCAGGGCAGCAATACATGGCATATACACACTGTAGCAATACATAAACAATAGCCTTTATTTGGCGCGAAAATATGCCACGATATTTGTCCGCGGACATTACCTATTCCGAGAAGCGAACAGTTTTCCGTAGTGGTGAGAGCACTCGCCTCCCACCGCTGTGGCCCGGGTTCGATTCCCGGACCGGTCGTCACATGTGGGTTGAGTTTGTTGTTGGTTCTCGTCCCTGCTCCGAAAGATTTTCTCCGGGTTCTCCGGTTTTCCTCCCTCCACAAAAACCAACACTCCAAATTCCAATTCGATCCGGAAATGAGGGCCGCAGGTTAGAAAACTGCAGCAAGTTATTGCACTTCCCTCTTTATATAAAGATATTGAACGCAAATATCCGAGCTTCTTTTCGCACCAAATGGAGGCCATTGTATTTATTATCCTTCAAATATTTATCGCAACACGCGCGGTTTGCAAACTTGGGGAGTACTAACTTCTTAATAACCGAGCACGAGGGCCGTACTGGGGAATATTGGCCCGAGGTCGTGACAGTACGGACCGAGGGCAGCGAGGTCCGTACAAAAACGACCGAGGGCCAATATTCTCCAGTACGGCTCGAGCTAGCTAGGTTAGTAAGTAGTTTATTATATGGCACAAGTGCTTGTTTGTTTTAAAGGAACCCTCCACTGTTTTTGCAAGTATCGCTTAAAATGTTCCAAATAAGCTAATTAATAGATTCTATAGTAAAAGAATGCCTTACATAGCGAACTGATTTTTTTTATCAATTTTCAAAGAAGAGCTTTTCAGCCTCTTCGAAATTCCCGCGGCCGCCATCTTGAATAGCGCGCAATGGACTGTGGGCATTGATGACATATCGTGGTTGCTCGCTCCAATCTTTGCTCCGCTATGAATTCGAGATATTTTGTTAACATGTCACGGATATTACCATATCACCTGAACCTAGAGTACACTTCTAATGAAGAACGACAAGAGAATACATCATAACAAGAAGAAGAAGAGGAGGGAGGTTCAATTGGAAATGTCGATCGCCATCGAACACGTCTTTAGACCGCTTATGCGAATGATGTTGTTCACTGCCGATCGAGAAGGCATCCGCGTGTTAATAATAATGATAATGATAATGATAATGATAATGATAACGATAACGATAACGATAACGATAACGATAACGATAACGATAATGATAATGATAATGATAATGATAATGATAATAATAACTTTATTTGAGTCTCAAATCATTCTAGCCGAGCACGAGTGCTGTACTAATTGGGGAGACTGTAAATCAAATAAATCAAATCAAATCAAATGTTGGTTTTTGAGGAGAGGGGAAAACCGGAGTTCCCGGAGAAAAACCTTCCGGAGCAGAGTAGAGAACCAACAAACTCAGCCCACATATGACGCCGGGTACGGGAATCGAACCCGGGACACATTGGTGGAAGGCGAGCGCTCTCACCACTACACCAACCCTGTTGGAAAGAGATGGCATTTTTGTCGAAAGGTGAAGGTACACTATGATGCAAAAAGGTCATCTATGCTCTGTGGTTTTATTTCTATTAGAGCCGTATGTTTCGTTAAGTATTTGTATGCTTTTAAAGGTGAAATAAATTTGATAAATGGATCTGACCTGTCGATCTTTGTCTTGCTCGTTTGTAAATAAAAGCCATTCGATTATTTAAAAATGTTTCTACGTTTGTGGCCCGATATTTTTTAAGATTCATCAGAAAGAAGAGTAGAGTTCCAGGCTAAAACAGTAGTGTAGGTCCAGGTGATATATGGCTGATATGGCAAAATCTGCGACACGTTTATCAAATTCATACAGCAGAGATTGGAGCGAGCAACCACGATACGTCATCAATGCCCACAGTCCATTGCGCACTATTCAAGATGGCGGCCGTGAAAATTTCGAAGAGGTTGAAAGGCTCTTCTTTGAAAATCGATAAAAAAATCTATACATTAGGTAAGGCATTTTTTTTAATATAGGATCCATTTATTAGCATATTTGGAACATCTTAAGCGATACTTGCAAA
>JAHPZR010037731.1:7500-30476 GCA_019787425.1 Platygyra sinensis
AAATTGTTTTTCGCTTTTTCAGATAGATATTATTGCAATCTTTCATTTAAAGAAAATTCTATGAAAAAAGATTGATTCTAAGCAAAGTTATTAACGAAAAACGTTTCTTTCCATTAATTATCTCTAATTGATAGTTGTCAACACCCTGTCGACACTTTGTCACGAGAGTAAATTTGCATTAAAAGCTCGCGTGACAGACGCGATGTTGTTCGATTTGTCGATGTGCTACTTCGAGTATTTATAGACTATAAATTTAATAGCCTATATCTATCCCATGTCATCGAAGAAAAAACGCAAAAGTTCTTGTCCTTTTGCTAGTGCGAAGTTCTCAAGAAACCTTCAAAGAGGAAAAAGGGTTCAATTTCATTCGTGAAGGAGCGAGCGGATGTGTTTGCGGCTAGTGATCAAGAACAAAATCGATGGGAGAACGATACCGTTAGTGCTAGCCGGGCGAAAACTGAAGGCAAAGGCAAAGACGAACCCGCAGAACCGGACTCACAAGAGTCATGGCAAAAGTTGGTAGAACAACTGTTGCCGACGATCGCCTGCAAGAAAATCTCTTGAAATCAGTTTCTTGTCGGTTTTGTCACGCAGATGTGACTTTGTTGGAGAATGTTTCTGTAAGATCCGGGCTTGGTTCGTGTTGGATCGTGTCCTGTCAAAACGAGGATTGCCTGTCGAGAACTTTGCATATCTCTGATCACAATTTCCTAAGCGCTTTCGCCGTTCGAAGTTGTAACTTCTTGATCGATATCTGCACGCGTAAGTCCCGAAGGTTTCCTTTTCCTTGTTTACGCAAACGCTTTTTCCTTGTCTTCGGCATCTCTCAAGCTGTTTCGTTAGAAGGAATATGAATCGACATTAGCCAGGGCTTTTAAAAAGCAGAAAACCAAAATTTGACCGAAAATTATTCAGTCCTTACTAACCTTGTTGCGCGAGCGGCGGAAATCAGATCTTGC
The DNA here is from genome assembly GCA_019787425.1 of Platygyra sinensis. NCBI lineage: Eukaryota > Metazoa > Cnidaria > Anthozoa > Scleractinia > Merulinidae > Platygyra > Platygyra sinensis. The sequence continues at coordinate 8,460 of JAHPZR010037731.1, forward strand.
AAAAGGATATTTCCGGCCTGGTAATTGATATGAGCTCTATTGTTAAAGTAAAATAATCCTTCCCTTGATCCATCAACAGGTCATTACTTTTCCGACATGTTATGTAATTATCTCATTACACCGGAAGAACGCCCTAAAGTATATTTTCCTTCATATCTCGAAACGAAAATTTCAGCGAATGAAGCGCACGTTTTGAGTTCGTTTCCGGCGAATTTACAACGTTTTTCGCTGAAATTTGGAGAGAACGTTGTCCGATAATCGGACAAAAAAAAGGTGTCGGAAAATTTTTATTTTTTGCTTCTCTCAAAAGTTATGGCTATTTTAGTGAAGAGAATACATGTTTTTTAACCTTTCAAAGTTTAACTGCGTGTCAGAAACAAACCAGACAAGTAATCAAAATTTCCCGACACCGTTTTTTAGAGAAAGGTGTCAAGAAGAAATAGCGATATTAATCGCGTTCTCCCGCTCAAATCCGACCGGAAACGAACCTGATTAGTGAACCTCTATACTTCGAGAAATAACGCGCTGTATTCGGGAAACCTTAATTTTTTTTACGTTTTTGAATAAACCGTCGTAATCTACAATTATTAAGCTTTCAGAAAATATATACTTTAGTAGGGTTTTCGTCAACCGTCCGACCGTAAATCGGCGCCAAAGAATGCTGGTCATTTGGGGTACACTGATACCTTGAGACCAATACATTTAAAGAAATGTATGCAGTTAATTAGAATATTTTAGACGGTATCGGGGTATCTTAGCTTACAAAATATATTTTCCATTCGGGAGGGATGGACATTTTCTGGAACTACACAATATCAAACTTTCTGAAACGTTATTGGAAAAAGAAAGTAGGAAGGCATATCATCCTACTTCTAACTAAAGTAAACCCTCTTAAGTTATTTTTAGTCATAGTGCCCAGTTCTTCCCAAAATGTTACTCGCGCGATGCATAGACAGCCGAAGTGACTTTTCGAAAAAAAGGGAGACGAAATGACGGGAACGTCATTGTATATGTTTTGATTTCGTTTCATGGCTGAGAACTGAGTTCTCTGCACTCTCATCCGTCTTTTTGTTTGGCGGGGCTCCTTTTTTTGTGCTCGTTTGGCTCTTCATTATTTGGCCGTTTATTCAGTTTTACGGAGTTTATAATTAAGAGTGTGTCCATGAGAAAACCAGGCAGGAGGTGATACAACTCAAATCACCGATTTTGCTCAAACTTGGCATAAATGTTGGGTTTGGTAAGTAAATGATTATGGCAAAAACTTAGGTTAAAATATTCTATTCTCTTCAAGTTAGGGGGACCTGCTCCAAAAATCAGGGCATCTGACAGGATGCGGTGGTGCGGATCCGCATAATTCGCCTACTTCCGCATCCTCCGCATCCTTGGGGCATTTTTCCGCACAAAACTAGAAAATTGCCACATATAAGCGAGAAAGCAACTGCTTAGCACCTCAGAAGCAAAAATAGCGAACAGAGTGATTATTTTGAAGAAGTTAATCACCGAAAACAGCGACCAAAACACAACTTTTTGTTCGTAAACAATTTTAACCTCCGGGCGTTCCATCGGCGTTCCATGCATCTTCTAGTGATGTGTTCTAGTTTTAGGACTTTTGGTATCCAGTTTTCCTCGTCCGATTTAATGTCTGGTTACTAAGCTTCGGAGAAAAAATGATGGAAAAACTGCGTTGAACGAAGAAATTAATACCTCTCCAGGAATGGCAGCAAAATGTCAAACATATCATGAAGGAGTTAAATTCTTGGAAAGACATTAACGTGTATTTTATTCGTTTGAAAAAGCCAAGGGAACAACTTTATTTATTTTAGAAATTTCCGCATAATCTGGCATCTTTTCCGCATAATCGTCACTTTCTTCCGCGTAATATTTCCGAAAATTTCCGCATAATTTTCCATTTTTTTCCGCACCCTATCAGATGGCCTGAAAAATGGCCCTATGACACTAATTCATGGATATTCAGTAATTATCTGTCTTTGATTTAGTATTTTTACAAGAAAGGCCATGTGAAAATGAAATCCACTGGTTCATGTTGTACTATTATTAGTCTCAAAGCACAGATATTCATTTGAACCAGACATTTTAATTTCTCTCCGCTGCTCCATCTTTTAAAGTAAGGTGCATATTTTGTAGTGTTGTGAATAGTCTTGAATAGTCAACGAAAAGGAGCGCTTGAGACATTTCTTTTATATATTTTCAGAAGTACATTTTGTGACATTCTCTATGTCGAAAAAAATGCGGCAGAAGAAGATTCAACGTTTAAGTTCCCTCAACTTGGGTTCGCAAGCGTAAAATAAAATTGAAACAAGAAATAAGTACTACATACAGTGATTATAAAGTCACCTGGACGCGATTTTGCACTCTCTTTGATTCTTGGATTGCGAAATGTCCATGCAGTTTTGTGCCATCTGTTCCGTTGTTTCGACCCGAGGTTTCAAGAGAATATCCATCGCCATACCGTGGATGAAAAATATGACGACCTGGAGCAATACTCGCGTAAAAACTCGTTGGAAATTTTGGGCGTACCTGAAGGCGCGTACACATCAACCGACGAAGTTGTTATCCGTATTGGAGAAGCCATAAACGTCGACATCAAACCGGAAGATATAGAAATATCACATAAACTCAAAAGAAAAACCACTAAGCTTGTTATTGTCAAATTCGTGAGCCACAAAGTAAAATCTCTTCTCTACAAAGCGAGAACCAAGCTTAAAAACGTGAAAACCTCTGACATATTTCCAAGCGATGCTTTCTCGTCTCGAGAAGACCGGCGAATATTCATCAATGAGAACCTTACGAATTATCGAAGAGAGCTTTTCTGGAAAGCAAACAAGATGAAGAAAGATAACATGATTACCAACACATGGACAATGGATGGAAAAATATTCGTAAAGACATCGCCAAGCGGAGCACCGGTAAGAATTTATTGTGAAGAGGACTTAGATGATCTTTAAACGGAATTCAAAGTACTGTTGAATAAAAGAAGGGACTACGGACTGGATTGCTGAGGGAAAGAACTCTTAAAATAGGTCTGTTTTTTAAATTCATTATTGGTAACCTTTTTGTTTTGTTTTGTTTTGGTGCTTTCAATTGCAAATACGAGGGGGGATGCGAACCGTATTTTTTATTTCAAAAATCGAATCTTATGCATAAGTTACACCTGCAAAAATGCTTGGTAATTTCATTAAATGTGAGAGGTCTTAGAGATACGGTTAAGAGAAGGATCATTTTCACGTATCTGAAAGATCAGGAGGCCAATTTTTATTTTCTACAAGAAACGTTTTCCAAAGTAAGTGACGAAGCCGTTTGGAGAAATAAATGGGGAGGTGAAATTTACTTTTCTCACGGGACTTCTCATAGCAAAGGTGTTTGTATTTTGATTAATCGAGCGGTAAAAGAAAAAGTGACCTTCACATCCAGTGACGCGGACGGTAAAATAATCTTAATCAATCTCACTTACAACGGTTTAAAACTGTCATTTTGTAATATATATGCTCCCAACGACCACATACAACAAGTAAGTTTCATTCAAGAACTAAATTGTCTCCTAATTGACAAATCAGAAATTACAACTCTTATAGTAGGAGGTGATTGGAATTGTACATTATCTAAAAAAGACAAAAAAGGTGGTTCTCCTTGGAGGCCAACAGCATATAGGAATTTGGTAAATATCACAATGGATACCCTTGACCTTGTCAACATACAAAGAACTCGTTATCCGAATGTCAACGAGTTCTCGTACAGGTCTAAAACGTTAGGTGTGAAATCAAGGATAGACTTCTTTTTAATATCCAAGCACTTGACCAAATTTGTTAAAAAAGTGGACATCCAAACCTCAATTGCACCAGATCACAGCATGATATTATTATCACTGTCGTGGCAGAACGAGAATCCTCGAGGACCGGGTTTTTGGAAATTCAATAACTCTCTATTAGAGGACAAGGAATACACAACCAAAATTCTAGAATTATATCCTCAGCTTCGAGAAAAATATCATTATGTAAATGACCAACAGCTGTTTTGGGAACTGATTAAAATGGAAATAATAAGAAGCGCAACCATTTCGTTCTCAAAAGGAAAAGCACAGGCGATTCGTAAGCATGAGGTGGAGATCAAACAACAACTAGATGAGATGGATAAAATTATCTGCAATAGCCAGAACCTTGATAACATTGACGGAATTCTTAAACAATATGACGACCTTAAAAAGGAACTCCAACATCAATATGAAAATAAAGGCAAAGCTGCAATTTTCAGGTCTAAATGCCGCTGGGTAGAAGAAGGCGAAAAAGCTACAAAATACTTTTTTAATTTAGAAAAACGGAACTATAATAGAAAAACCATAAACGAAATTAAATTGGAAAATGATGAAACAACTACTGATGAAACACAAATTCTGTCAATGATCCAAGGATATTATAGTAATTTGTACAATTCTCAACTAACAGATGCACAGAACAGCTTTGAAATATTTACCGAAGGCATGGAAATTCCTAAATTAGACGATGCAGAAAGAGATGCTTTAGACGGTCCTTTGACTTACGAAGAATGCAAAAAATCATTGGAGACTTTTGAAAACGGAAAATCACCAGGCGAGGACGGTTTTACCGTAGAATTTTATAAGCATTTCTTTGATCTCGTAGGAGCGGATCTATTAGCAAGCCTGAATGGAGCATATGAGCGTGGGAGGTTATCGGCCTCTCAGCGTAGGGGCATAATAACACTTTTGCCAAAAGACGACGCTGAATTATTGCTTTACAGAATTAGCGACCCATCACTTTACTAAATGCCTGGATTATAAAATTGCATCAAAAGCCATTGCAAGGCGAATTGAGCCAATACTCTCAAAACTCGTACATCCGGACCAAACTGGCTTCATAAAAGGAAGATATATTGGAGAAAATGTAAGACTAATAAGTGATATTATGGAGCAAACTCAGGTGAACAACACTCCAGGTATATTAATATCAGTTGATTTTTAAGAAAGCTTTTGACTCTCTGGAATGGTCTTAAGCTTGTATTCAAACTGCTCTCCAAAAATTCAATTTTGGTGACAGCTTAAGAAAATGGGTCGAGATCTTCCACTTAACAAATAGATTCCATGTTGCCGTGCGTCTGTTCAGTAATAGATCACAGATGACGTCAAAGTGTGGTAAGAACAAAAAAGTGGCACACGAGGCGTAGCCGAGTGTGTCACTGATGTTCTTACCACATTTTGGCGTCTTCTGTGATCTATTACTGAATCAGACGCACGGCAACATGGAATCTATTTGTTTTATATAATAACAAAAAGCCTTTTTTATTTCAAAATATTTCAACATAACGCGAAAGCCGGCCTTTGCCCCGCCCGGCTTTTGCTCACTTTCGTGAACACAAAAAAAGCCATTTGACGTGATCTATGATCTATACAAAATGAAGCAATTTTATTGGTTACTATGCGTAGCAAAGAATTGTGATTGGTCGAGAAAAATCACGCCACTGTCAAACCTGACTCGAGCGTCGCTTCTCGTGGAATGAAAACTGACAGCGAAAGCAGAATTGAACTGCGAAATCTACAAATCTTGAAGAAAATGCTGGAAAAATCAAGTCAGTTTTTTGTCATCGGAGCAGCCCTGTGAGCCGAAAAGCTTGGACGTTGCCTTGAACATTACAGGAGTTGAAAAAATACCCTCGGAAAACTTGTGGTTGTGGTCAACCTAGAGACCATTTGATTCGAGTTTTGAATGAAAGGAGCGTAAATGACGGTGGAGATTTCTGTCTTCTGTGGTTGGTGATTCTCAAATCAGCTTGATATAGTGTCGGAGACACATTTTAGCTGCGATACTGTTAACCGTGAGCTGTGGTTAGCTATACTTTGCTCGCTGCTTTGCATGAAACGGACAGGACCATTCCCCTCGGAAAGCAAGGTTATGTAAACTTATTTATTTTACCGATTTTAAGAAGTGATGTTCCTGACATCAATCAGTGTGTCAACATTTGTTTTGACTTTGGGAAGAGTTGAATTGTTAAAATAAATTAATCTCGGAAACATTTTGTTTACCGGGTTTGTTAAATTCGAGATAAGGCAATGGTTTTCGGTCTACCAAGACCAAGTTTGTGCGTGGTTTAGTCTCGCTCGACTGCCGACTGAGACTGCTCGAAAATCATTTCTGCATCATTTTCTAAAAGAAACGGCTTTACCTTTCGTTTTCTGGCTTCTCGAACCTGTTGAAAGCCTCGGCAAGACTTTTTTGTATCTTATCTTTTGCTCACTCACGTAAAATATTATTATCCTTATTCTCAAAACTGTCCGCCATTTTAAAACGGCAGAGGGAAAAACTTTGTAATGATGACGTCAATCGTGCATCTGTACTCTAATAGATCATAGGCGAGAACCAATCAAAATGCGAGAATAACTTGGGTTATTATATAAATAGACATAGAGAGCGCAGCTTTAAACAACGGTTTTGCAACGGACTGGTTTAAGCCCTCTAGAGGAGTTAGGCAAGGATGCCCACTCTCGCCATATCTGTTTATCTTGACAGCGGAAATACTATCAAACAAAATAAGACAAAACTCAATCATAATAGGAATCAGAATTTTTGGCTCAGAGATCAAAATTAAGCCAATTTGCAGATGATACCAACTTATTCTGTGCTGATGTGGCTTCTGCTGAACAAGCCCTGGAAACTATAAGCGCTTTTAAGAATTTCTCTGGACTAGTGCTCAACGTAGAGAAAACAAAAGCATTCTGGCTCGGGAAATGGTCGAATAATAGAACCAAACCATTAGGGATGAAATGGATGAATACTCCCACAAAACTATTAGGAATCTATGTTTCCTATGACGAAAAAGGTAATAACCAGATGAACTTCAATTTGAAAGTACAAAAACTGCAGACAAATTTGGACATCTGGAAATCAAGAGGTTTAACACTCTATGGAAAAATACTAATAATTAAATCTTTGGCACTGTCTAACTTAATATACTCAATTTCAAATCTTAATGTCCCTAAAGATATAGTGCGAATGGTAAAGGATAAAATGTTTCGTTTCCTTTGGAAAAATAAGAAGGACAAAATAAAACGAACTAGCATGTACCAAGACCATTCCACAGGGGGCTTACGGATGGTTGACATCGAACTTACGATAAAATCGCTCAGACTTGCATGGATCAAAAGACTTCTCTTTAAAGATAACTGCAATTGGAAAGTAGTACCGGACTATTTTTTAACAAACACGGAGGCCTCAATTTCCTGCTACGATGTAATTATGATGTCAAATATTTAAGGCACATTCCGACATTCTACAGAGACATACTCATTGCATTTGATGAAATCAAGACTCTGTACAATTATGATCAAGGAACCGACACCATTCTCTTAAAAGTGCACCTAACCCCAAAAATTTTTTTCGCTAAAACAATAAAGCTTATTTTGTGGAGTAATTAGCCGCAAAAATTTTTCGATTTGGTTAAATCCTCGAATTTCTGTGCCCCCTTGAAACCGAGTTTCGTATGGTTCACGACCGAACATAAGGAGTCTGGGGAGAGTAAAGCCGTGACGTCACTTCGAGAACGAAAGCTTCGGCTGTCCCAGTCGGGCCTTTTACTCTGTGTGAGCGTGGAAGCCTTTTTGCCGCACAAGTTTTTCGCTGGGGGCTCCACAGTCGACAGATTTCTGTTTTTATCAACAATATCTTCTATTTCGTCGGATTCTGAAATGAGCTTTGACTCAGAAGACTCCGAAATTTATTATATCGCTGAAGAGAATGACGACTCGCACTTGTAAACAAAGCAAAGTGAATAGTTAAATGATGACGGCCGAGCTGATTTATATGCTGACAACTCTCTGGCCAACGAAGAATGGACAGACAAAATGAGGTGGATGCTGACAAAGAACTCGAACGAGCTCTGATGGACAGACCCGAAGGCAATGATATGTAGAAGTCAAAGAGACTGTAGCGTGTGGTGCGTATATTTACTAAATTCGCGCATTCTTCGATCTCGCATTAACATACTTTCGTATAAATAAAAGTCAAGTCCGTTAACTTTCTCAAATTATTTTAACTTCACTCGTTCAACGTAGACCAAAATGATTATCCCATGACACAATGTTTGTGTTCTTTTCCTGCGAGTGTGGAAATTGTAGCGTCGCTTCCCTTCAAAACATCAGCGAATGTTATTGTTGTTATTATTATATTAGAGTGAGTTAGAAGGTTGTCAAGACTCAAAGAAGAGTGATCTTGTTCTTGAAGATATTGGTGCTGATGTTACCTTAAAGTGTGTTACTGAATATCCAGGAATTAAACCTGCATGGCTTCAGAAATGGAGTTTTAAGATTAGTAGTAGGCAAATACTAAACTATCTGTCGGCTGTGCCGACTGACTGCTGTTGTTTCTCAGATCAGATGCAACAACGGCTTCATGAATCGATGGACGGTTATTCCAAATTCGTCTCGCTTAAGTCACTGAGTCAGCAAAATCCCTTCCTCTCTCTGAAAATCCAGGCATCGAGCGAGATCATCTGGTTTGAAATACTCTATGGAACAGATCACCGAACTCTTAGACGGCTATCACTTTGCACGAATCGAGCCATCACTTTGTACGTTTCTTCTCTTCAGGACATCTCTCCATAAAACGTATGGCATAAAGCGGAGTACCTCCTGTAAGTTTGTTGTGTTGCTACATCACACTACAGCGCACCTGGCTAGCATTTTTTTCGAACAACTTTTCCAGCCTTTCCCACAGAAACAAGTAAATATGCGAATCTCAGAGTCATCGTGTTCTCGATTTGACGTCACATCCGGCCCTCGACCCATTCTCCGTTAAACTCGGTCGTGGACCAAAATGGCGGCAATTTCACATACTTTGAAGAGCCATAGAAAATCAAAGATTTAACCAAATCGAAAAATTTTTGCGGCTAGTTACTCCACAAAATAAGCTTTATTGTTTTAGCGAAAAAAGTTTTTGGGGTTAGGTGCACTTTAATAACTAAGACATATTAGTCGATGGGAAACCACTATTTATAAGGGAATGGTTTATCAAGGGTATCCACACGATCCAACGGCTTTTTAATGAAAACGGTAAATACATAACTTTTTAAGAATTTCAAGCTAAATATCATTGTAACACAAACTTTCTCCAGTTCTATCAAATCTTGAGTGCAATTCCTGTGCGTTTGAAGAACAGAGCGAGAGTCCTAGGAAAAAATTCGATCTTCAGTTACAGAGAAAACTGGAAATCTTTTTCGCTGAACGAAAGTAGTCAAATCAATTTTGAAACGTATAGGGCAAGAGACTATTACCGCCTGCTTCTCGTTAAGAAACACCAATCACCTCACACTGGCCCAGAAAGATGGGAAAGAGATATTTTAATAGACAAAGAAAACTGGACAGAGGTTTTTAAAGTACCTTCAAAAACATGCAAAGAAAATAAGTTGAAAGAATTTCAATTCAAATTTATTCATAGGATTGTTATTACAAAGAAAGAACTGTTCAGATACGGGATAAATACAGACAGCGACTGCATCTACTGTGGTGAGCAAGACTCCATAAATCACACCTTTATTGACTGCGAATTCACAAAAACCTTCACATGAAAAGTCATTAATTGGTTCAATACTCAGAATGATTCCAACTTTCAACCAGATACAAAAGAAATGCTTTTTGCCACAATTAAGCACCCAGCATACATGGAGCTAGTGAGAAAATTCAATTACACCCTCCTTTTCATGAAATTCTATGTGTACGTAAACAAACTAAACAACAGCTCACTTGTATTGACCCAATTTATACTAGAATCAATTATAAATACAAAGTTGAAAATTTGTAATTTAACACCGAAAGAATACTTGTAACGTGAATGTGCTCCGCAAAACTTTACAGGCTAAATTAATCTCAATTGTATTAAATTAAGATCAGAAATCGTTCCTCCTCCCCCACCCCCGCGCTAGTAGTTTTTTGTTTTGCTTTTTTGTTTTATTTTGTTTTTTACGTTCTCCTTTCCCTTTACTGTTTTTTTCTTAGCTTTTATTTATGTTTTTTTTTTCTCAAAAAAGGGATTGATTTAATTGTAGCTAACGTGTGTTGTCAGAATTAATTAATTACTTAATTTTTTCGTTTTCCTAATGTATGTAAGTAATACCTGGTGTAAATAAGCAATAATAATAAAAAAAAAATGATCAAAAAAAAAAAAAAAAAAATATATATATATATATATATATATATATATATATATATATATATATAGACACGTAGACTTGAGCTAGGTCAAAAACATTTATTTGCTACTCTGAGTTTCATGCCTCTAACGAGACAATCATCAGGCAACTGCCAAAAAGAAAGAATACATGGTGTATTATAGTGATTATGAAATTTTGAAAAAACGGTAACAATTCGCAATTGGCTGAGGTCTATAGCAACGGTAACACAATTTACAATAAACTGTTACAAAACAATCTTAGATGCTCAAATAGTGACGCTACTTTGAAAAAAACAAACGGTAATAACAACGGTTAAACAATTTTCAGTAAACTGCTAAAAATAAATCTTATAAGCTCAAACGATCACGCTATTAAGAAGGAATTTCTTTGCATGTCTGCAACTGGATACAAGTTCATTTCGGTTGTTCAGGGTCGCCATGTTCGGTCTACAAATTATATAGTACTTCTCCCACAGGCATAGATTGCACTTCTTCGCCACATTTGAATAGGATCTTGCATGCCTAACAATCCGCCATTTAATTTGGTAGTCAACTTTCTTGTCTTTCAAGCCCCACACATATTTACTAAGCTCAGTGGAATTTCTGTACCGTTCATTTCTGAAGGAACATGTATGGTTTCTGTAACGCGATTTGAATGATGTGTCGCAAAGACCAATGTAGGTTTGCTTTGAGTGAGATGTTGTGACTTCTGCTTGATAGATGATATTCTGCTCGTTGCACTTTCCGTCCAAAGGGCAGGATCCTTTGTTGCGGCAATTGCACGTGTTGATAGCTGGAACGGGTGAGTTTGATGACTTGTTAATGACGACTTTATTGTGATTAGAGATAATTGCTTTTACATTGTTCATACAGCTATAGCTGAGTTTGAGAGTGTTGCGATTGAAAATTCTGTGCAGAGGATTTGATTTGGGAAAATGTTTGTCAATTAAGGTGAGGAAGCACTTTCCAACTTTGGTTTTGACATTTTGGCTGTATGGGGGATTAAACCAGGTGATGTTTCTTGGCCTATTCTTGCGTTGTTTGGTTTCTGGGGGCGCATTTCTGTAGGACAGATTGTAATTGTAGCCGCTCTTGTTGGGGGCATCTTGGTAGATATCTTTAGCGTTTTCGAAGGATTCCTTGTCGGAAGAAATTTCTGAGAGGCGCTTGTTAATGGATTTCGGGATATTTTTTAGGATGGATGGCGGATGATTGGACTTCTTGTGAACATAGAGTGGAACGTTTCCTTCTTTTGTGTAGGGATAATGCTTGCCAGATTGGAGGTCAAGGGTGACATCTAAAAAGTTTACTTTAGTGATGTTGGCTACTTTTTAGATACACCATACACCATGTATTCTTTCTTTTTGGCAGTTGCCTGATGATTGTCTCGTTAGAGGCATGAAACTCAGAGTAGCAAATAAATGTTTTTGACCTAGCTCAAGTCTACGTGTCTATTCAAAGCTCTGGTAAACCCATTGAGCACTTTTTAGCTGATGATCAATTTAGTCATTTATCACGTTATTTTATATATATATATATATATATATATATATATATATATATATATATATATATATACCGCTTTTGTCATCAGAGATACACGTATCAACATTTTTCGAAGCACCTACTCACAAGGCCGCTTAAAATCCAGGAAGAACTATCACTGCTGTAAGTGTTATAGGATACAGATTTCTTACAAAACCCACCACAAAACATTTCGCCATCTTTGTCGATATTAAGCACTACAATTCGTATCACTATACATGACGTAGTTACTAGCTTAAAAGGAGGTAATCGCTGACTTTCAACGTCAAAGTTAAACAATGGTAGACTGTTCACAGTCCCCTATTTTTCCGTGAGACCATATCGTAGATGTCGATCATTCAGTATCTCGGTCTCTTGATGCGAGCGAAACTGGGGAGAGAACAACATGCCCCTGGGTAGGGGTGGTGGGGTTAATAGCGTGGGGTGAGGGGGCGGAAAAAATAGGGAGACTGTAACTGCTTCACTCCGTCTCGCGTTCACGGAGTTAGTTGCTCCAGCAACGGCAACACCTGATTGGTCGAGGGACAATAGAGTTCATCAGAGCGCAGCAGAGCGATGATAACTCGAGTGACAGAAAGTGACATTCATCACTTCGCGGCTCAGGCCAAAATAGCATCGATTTCGGAAGAATTTTCTGGAGACTGTTTTGATTTTGATCGTCTGTCTGCTTCTAGTCTTGGAGGATTGTCTTAAAGCGCGAGCAAAAAGAGGCTGTTTCTCGTTCGCGGGAAGATTTTCCATCTTGTGGATCCATTTCAAAACCGCGATGTACTTTCGAAAGAATTGCTAGGCGACTTTTGCCAACTCCATTCAGAGATCTTAAATAGATTTGCGGTCGAAATGTACTTGTTGTTTCAGCTGTAATCACCGACTGAAATTCACTCCACAAACACGGCACGCATCTGAACTTGCGGGTTTGGGCGCTTTCTAGTTGCAGTCACAGAAGAGATTTTTCCTCCTGCATTAATTCGACTCAACTTAGCAAGTGCATTGAATCGATTTCGTGAGCAATGCTAACTTGAAGACCCTTAATCAAAATGTCTTGAAACTGTACAGCAGCACGCAATCGATATCATATTTCCCTGATTTGACAGGCTTTTTCTCCAGGGAAGAGATTGTTAATTGATTTGATCAATGGAGGCGTCAAAATTAGGCCACGCCCCTTGAACGAGAGACAGAGTGAAGCTGTTACAGTCTCCCTATTTTTTCCGCCGGCCGTGCCCTCCACTACCTCTACCCACGGGCATTTTGTACTCTCCCCAGTTTCGCTCGCATTAAGGTACCAAGATCCACATCTACGATCGCACGGAAAAATAGGAGACTGTGAACAGTCTAAAACAATGGTGGAGTGTTTTGTGATGGAATTTTAATGTTAAAGTGATCACTCTTCGTGGATTTTAACTAACCAAATTAGGCAGACAATAATACATATTTTGAGTGATTATTTTCTCAGTTTAAATTAAAACTTAATTTTTGACAGGCTTTACAGTATTTGCAATAATTCGAACGATTTCTCGCTCCGCAAAATTCACAAAGTCATTGACCGTACCTCGCCTGGTATATCGAGACTTATCCCACGTGAAAGAGCAATATTTTTTCTTGCAAAATCCATTTTCAAAAGCATGGGCTACTTAAAATGAAATTTTCGAGGTCGAAAAATATACGCAATAGTTTTGTGAAATTTGAGCTCTTTCGATAACGGCGTACCGATGTCGGAATGTCACAAAAACATAACGACAATATAGTTTTGAAACTTAGCGCTATAATAATATCTGCTATCACTCACAAGGTAATGTTTACAAGGCTAGTTTGCTTTGCGTGATTTGCCATCCCTTCTGAGGAAAAAAATAAAAGAATTTGGCCGTTTAATTTGATCTCGAGTTCTCAAGTGTGCAGAGAGTCACGTCATGTTTGTCAAAGGTCGAAGGTGAGGCACTCATTATCAAATCAAACCGAAACATTTTCCAGACAGAAGTTGCTCTCTAACACAGACAGTAATAACTTGAAATGGATGGCTCTTCATACCTTTTGGCGGGATTTCTGGAGAAATCCTGGATTTATTACTCGTAAACCACATCTCCAGCGAATTCAAAGTTTGGCCAAATGCAACTGATAATGGTCGATTGCGTTACAATTCACAAGGAGACCGCTGATCAAAGAACTATAAAGTCGATTACGCTAAGGAAATTAAAGAAATATTTTGAATAAACATAAATATGAAACGAGCCGCCATTACTCTAAAAGTAGCATGGAGACGGCGTTATTCTTGTAATATTATATTATTAAAAACTAAGTCGGGCGCGGGCAGGAGGAGAGAAACTGAACATCACCTTATATGGTGACAAAGATAACCGTTCACTGTGCAAACTTGGGAAAAGAACATCATTTCATTTTTCAATATCTATTATATTAAATACACTCTCATTTTGAACCTCTTTTGTTTTACCTTATTTGAATTATGATATCGAAAAATACCCCCGTCACTGTGAATTCAGTGGGCTACAGAGCCGTCTATTACGCTGTGTTTGTTGTTGAATTTGTATTGGCCTTTCAACAAGAGAAATATCGTGATCATGTATCGTGTTTTAAGTAAATGTGTTAAAATTCGTCACGGGGATGGCATTGTGCGAATATGCTGCTCAAGTCGGCGAACATTGCGGAGCTAACGGAGAAAATCCTGGCAGCTCTCAATGTATATCAATCGCAAAATGTGGCAAGGGCATAAGAAGTCGCCGAGGTCTTTTGGCGTGGTTTTGCGGATTCAACAGTAAAGACCGAGGCAGGACTTCTTCTCGCCAGGGCAGGTATGTATTAACACCGGCAGAGATCTTTGGAAATGTGAATGCGGTAGGCTTTTTGCTCAAGCCAGAGTTAGCCAGTGTAAGTAAGTGTGAATATTAGGGGATTTGGGGAGGGGGAGGGGGTGGAGGTTAATGATGTAACGATACATGGAAACAACGGCTTAATTACTATCATTGCCAATGCAAAGAATGAAGCCATCCTGTCACCTGCTGGAAACATGAAAGCACACGCAGGGTGCAACAACAAAAAACACTTTTACAGTCTTAATGGAACTACCCACATGTCTCCAGAGCTCGTGTTCGCTGATCTTACCAATAAGGTATCGGTGTCACGCAATTAGGAGCTGCAGATATGGTACGGACAGGATTGGGTCGATTGTTATGAAGGTGACAACAAAGGAGCAACATGTGTTGATGTGTATGTGTGGTATGCTTAAAAAGAGACAGATAAGGTATCAAAATGACGTAAGTTTAATTTCAAGGAAGGCACTGAAAACGGTAACGTAAACACTACTCTGATTTATCTTCGCTGAGAGTTCAATGTATAATAATAACAGTATTTAACATCCAGGATTTCATTAAAAAAAAAGTGTGTAATCTTAAAGAATAGTCATTTCAAACTACATCAGGACACATAGACGATAACTGTAATTATTTTTACATCAGCTCGGATTCCTTTGTTCTTTTCGGGGGGAATATATCACATAACCCCCAAATCAACTGTCTGAAAAGCTGGGTGCGGCTTTGATTGTTTGAAGGGAAGAGTGGGGCTAATGAACAGCTAATTTAAATGCGAGGGGATTATGTGTTAATATGCAAGGGGGATAAGTGACTTATTCCCCTTGCATATTAATACATAATCCCCTTGCATTTAAATTAGCTGTTCATGAAGAACAAATTTACAAATGTTTATTTGGAAATATTAAATACGACGCTACAATTACTAAAATTGAACTGACCAGTGTTTTCTTTTGGCGCACATTAGCAGATTTTCTTAGTCGGTGGTTCATCGCTTTCCACAGAGGCCCCCGAAAAATCAGTTGCTGATCCTTGCAAAACATCGGACACAATTTCCTTCTGCGCGTCGCTCACTCTTTGATAGGTGTGAAGTGATTTCACAGTACGATGTCCAGTACGTTCCATTATGAGCTTTTCAGGCACTCCTTTTTCCAGGCCAAACAACGCAAGAATAGGCCAAGAAACATCACCTGGTTTAATTCCCCATACAGCCAAAATGTCAAAACCAAAGTTGGAAAGTGCTTCCTCACCTTAATTGACAAACATTTTCCCAAATCAAATCCTCTGCACAGAATTTTCAATCGCAACACTCTCAAACTCAGCTATAGCTGTATGAACAATGTAAAAGCAATTATCTCTAATCACAATAAAGTCGTCATTAACAAGTCATCAAACTCACCCGTTCCAGCTATCAACACGTGCAATTGCCGCAACAAAGGATCCTGCCCTTTGGACGGAAAGTGCAACGAGCAGAATATCATCTATCAAGCAGAAGTCACAACATCTCACTCAAAGCAAACCTACATTGGTCTTTGCGACACATCATTCAAATCGCGTTACAGAAACCATACATGTTCCTTCAGAAATGAACGGTACAGAAATTCCACTGAGCTTAGTAAATATGTGTGGGGCTTGAAAGACAAGAAAGTTGACTACCAAATTAAATGGCGGATTGTTAGGCATGCAAGATCCTATTCAAATGTGGCGAAGAAGTGCAATCTATGCCTGTGGGAGAAGTACTATATAATTTGTAGACCGAACATGGCGACCCTGAACAACCGAAATGAACTTGTATCCAGTTGCAGACATGCAAAGAAATTCCTTCTTAATAGCGTGATCGTTTGAGCTTATAAGATTTATTTTTAGCAGTTTACTGAAAATTGTTTAACCGTTGTTATTACCGTTTGTTTTTTTTCAAAGTAGCGTCACTATTTGAGCATCTAAGATTGTTTTGTAACAGTTTATTGTAAATTGTGTTACCGTTGCTATAGACCTCAGCCAATTGCGAATTGTTACCGTTTTTTCAAAATTTCATAATCACTATAATACACCATGTATTCTTTCTTTTTGGCAGTTGCCTGATGATTGTCTCGTTAGAGGCATGAAACTCAGAGTAGCAAATAAATGTTTTTGACCTAGCTCAAGTCTACGTGTCTATATATATATATATATATATATATATATATATATATATATATATATTTTTTTTTTTTTTTTTTTGATCATTTTTTTTTTATTATTATTGCTTATTTACACCAGGTATTACTTACATACATTAGGAAAACGAAAAAATTAAGTAATTAATTAATTCTGACAACACACGTTAGCTACAATTAAATCAATCCCTTTTTTGAGAAAAAAAAAACATAAATAAAAGCTAAGAAAAAAACAGTAAAGGGAAAGGAGAACGTAAAAACAAAATAAAACAAAAAAGCAAAACAAAAAACTACTAGCGCGGGGGTGGGGGAGGAGGAACGATTTCTGATCTTAATTTAATACAATTGAGATTAATTTAGCCTGTAAAGTTTTGCGGAGCACATTCACGTTACAAGTATTCTTTCGGTGTTAAATTACAAATTTTCAACTTTGTATTTATAATTGATTCTAGTATAAATTGGGTCAATACAAGTGAGCTGTTGTTTAGTTTGTTTACGTACACATAGAATTTCATGAAAAGGAGGGTGTAATTGAATTTTCTCACTAGCTCCATGTATGCTGGGTGCTTAATTGTGGCAAAAAGCATTTCTTTTGTATCTGGTTGAAAGTTGGAATCATTCTGAGTATTGAACCAATTAATGACTTTTCATGTGAAGGTTTTTGTGAATTCGCAGTCAATAAAGGTGTGATTTATGGAGTCTTGCTCACCACAGTAGATGCAGTCGCTGTCTGTATTTATCCCGTATCTGAACAGTTCTTTCTTTGTAATAACAATCCTATGAATAAATTTGAATTGAAATTCTTTCAACTTATTTTCTTTGCATGTTTTTGAAGGTACTTTAAAAACCTCTGTCCAGTTTTCTTTGTCTATTAAAATATCTCTTTCCCATCTTTCTGGGCCAGTGTGAGGTGATTGGTGTTTCTTAACGAGAAGCAGGCGGTAATAGTCTCTTGCCCTATACGTTTCAAAATTGATTTGACTACTTTCGTTCAGCGAAAAAGATTTCCAGTTTTCTCTGTAACTGAAGATCGAATTTTTTCCTAGGACTCTCGCTCTGTTCTTCAAACGCACAGGAATTGCACTCAAGATTTGATAGAACTGGAGAAAGTTTGTGTTACAATGATATTTAGCTTGAAATTCTTAAAAAGTTATGTATTTACCGTTTTCATTAAAAAGCCGTTGGATCGTGTGGATACCCTTGATAAACCATTCCCTTATAAATAGTGGTTTCCCATCGACTAATATGTCTTAGTTATTAAAGTGCACCTAACCCCAAAAACTTTTTTTCGCTAAAACAATAAAGCTTATTTTGTGGAGTAACTAGCCGCAAAAATTTTTCGATTTGGTTAAATCTTTGATTTTCTATGGCTCTTCAAAGTATGTGAAATTGCCGCCATTTTGGTCCACGACCGAGTTTAACGGAGAATGGGTCGAGGGCCGGATGTGACGTCAAATCGAGAACACGATGACTCTGAGATTCGCATATTTACTTGTTTCTGTGGGAAAGGCTGGAAAAGTTGTTCGAAAAAAATGCTAGCCAGGTGCGCTGTAGTGTGATGTAGCAACACAACAAACTTACAGGAGGTACTCCGCTTTATGCCATACGTTTTATGGAGAGATGTCCTGAAGAGAAGAAACGTACAAAGTGATGGCTCGATTCGTGCAAAGTGATAGCCGTCTAAGAGTTCGGTGATCTGTTCCATAGAGTATTTCAAACCAGATGATCTCGCTCGATGCCTGGATTTTCAGAGAGAGGAAGGGATTTTGCTGACTCAGTGACTTAAGCGAGACGAATTTGGAATAACCGTCCATCGATTCATGAAGCCGTTGTTGCATCTGATCTGAGAAACAACAGCAGTCAGTCGGCACAGCCGACAGATAGTTTAGTATTTGCCTACTACTAATCTTAAAACTCCATTTCTGAAGCCATGCAGGTTTAATTCCTGGATATTCAGTAACACACTTTAAGGTAACATCAGCACCAATATCTTCAAGAACAAGATCACTCTTCTTTGAGTCTTGACAACCTTCTAACTCACTCTAATATAATAATAACAACAATAACATTCGCTGATGTTTTGAAGGGAAGCGACGCTACAATTTCCACACTCGCAGGAAAAGAACACAAACATTGTGTCATGGGATAATCATTTTGGTCTACGTTGAACGAGTGAAGTTAAAATAATTTGAGAAAGTTAACGGACTTGACTTTTATTTATACGAAAGTATGTTAATGCGAGATCGAAGAATGCGCGAATTTAGTAAATATACGCACCACACGCTACAGTCTCTTTGACTTCTACATATCATTGCCTTCGGGTCTGTCCATCAGAGCTCGTTCGAGTTCTTTGTCAGCATCCACCTCATTTTGTCTGTCCATTCTTCGTTGGCCAGAGAGTTGTCAGCATATAAATCAGCTCGGCCGTCATCATTTAACTATTCACTTTGCTTTGTTTACAAGTGCGAGTCGTCATTCTCTTCAGCGATATAATAAATTTCGGAGTCTTCTGAGTCAAAGCTCATTTCAGAATCCGACGAAATAGAAGATATTGTTGATAAAAACAGAAATCTGTCGACTGTGGAGCCCCCAGCGAAAAACTTGTGCGGCAAAAAGGCTTCCACGCTCACACAGAGTAAAAGGCCCGACTGGGACAGCCGAAGCTTTCGTTCTCGAAGTGACGTCACGGCTTTACTCTCCCCAGACTCCTTATGTTCGGTCGTGAACCATACGAAACTCGGTTTCAAGGGGGCACAGAAATTCGAGGATTTAACCAAATCGAAAAATTTTTGCGGCTAATTACTCCACAAAATAAGCTTTATTGTTTTAGCGAAAAAAATTTTTGGGGTTAGGTGCACTTTTAAGAGAATGGTGTCGGTTCCTTGATCATAATTGTACAGAGTCTTGATTTCATCAAATGCAATGAGTATGTCTCTGTAGAATGTCGGAATGTGCCTTAAATATTTGACATCATAATTACATCGTAGCAGGAAATTGAGGCCTCCGTGTTTGTTAAAAAATAGTCCGGTACTACTTTCCAATTGCAGTTATCTTTAAAGAGAAGTCTTTTGATCCATGCAAGTCTGAGCGATTTTATCGTAAGTTCGATGTCAACCATCCGTAAGCCCCCTGTGGAATGGTCTTGGTACATGCTAGTTCGTTTTATTTTGTCCTTCTTATTTTTCCAAAGGAAACGAAACATTTTATCCTTTACCATTCGCACTATATCTTTAGGGACATTAAGATTTGAAATTGAGTATATTAAGTTAGACAGTGCCAAAGATTTAATTATTAGTATTTTTCCATAGAGTGTTAAACCTCTTGATTTCCAGATGTCCAAATTTGTCTGCAGTTTTTGTACTTTCAAATTGAAGTTCATCTGGTTATTACCTTTTTCGTCATAGGAAACATAGATTCCTAATAGTTTTGTGGGAGTATTCATCCATTTCATCCCTAATGGTTTGGTTCTATTATTCGACCATTTCCCGAGCCAGAATGCTTTTGTTTTCTCTACGTTGAGCACTAGTCCAGAGAAATTCTTAAAAGCGCTTATAGTTTCCAGGGCTTGTTCAGCAGAAGCCACATCAGCACAGAATAAGTTGGTATCATCTGCAAATTGGCTTAATTTTGATCTCTGAGCCAAAAATTCTGATTCCTATTATGATTGAGTTTTGTCTTATTTTGTTTGATAGTATTTCCGCTGTCAAGATAAACAGATATGGCGAGAGTGGGCATCCTTGCCTAACTCCTCTAGAGGGCTTAAACCAGTCCGTTGCAAAACCGTTGTTTAAAGCTGCGCTCTCTATGTCTATTTATATAATAACCCAAGTTATTCTCGCATTTTGATTGGTTCTCGCCTATGATCTATTAGAGTACAGATGCACGATTGACGTCATCATTACAAAGTTTTTCCCTCTGCCGTTTTAAAATGGCGGACAGTTTTGAGAATAAGGATAATAATATTTTACGTGAGTGAGCAAAAGATAAGATACAAAAAAGTCTTGCCGAGGCTTTCAACAGGTTCGAGAAGCCAGAAAACGAAAGGTAAAGCCGTTTCTTTTAGAAAATGATGCAGAAATGATTTTCGAGCAGTCTCAGTCGGCAGTCGAGCGAGACTAAACCACGCACAAACTTGGTCTTGGTAGACCGAAAACCATTGCCTTATCTCGAATTTAACAAACCCGGTAAACAAAATGTTTCCGAGATTAATTTATTTTAACAATTCAACTCTTCCCAAAGTCAAAACAAATGTTGACACACTGATTGATGTCAGGAACATCACTTCTTAAAATCGGTAAAATAAATAAGTTTACATAACCTTGCTTTCCGAGGGGAATGGTCCTGTCCGTTTCATGCAAAGCAGCGAGCAAAGTATAGCTAACCACAGCTCACGGTTAACAGTATCGCAGCTAAAATGTGTCTCCGACACTATATCAAGCTGATTTGAGAATCACCAACCACAGAAGACAGAAATCTCCACCGTCATTTACGCTCCTTTCATTCAAAACTCGAATCAAATGGTCTCTAGGTTGACCACAACCACAAGTTTTCCGAGGGTATTTTTTCAACTCCTGTAATGTTCAAGGCAACGTCCAAGCTTTTCGGCTCACAGGGCTGCTCCGATGACAAAAACTGACTTGATTTTTCCAGCATTTTCTTCAAGATTTGTAGATTTCGCAGTTCAATTCTGCTTTCGCTGTCAGTTTTCATTCCACGAGAAGCGACGCTCGAGTCAGGTTTGACAGTGGCGTGATTTTTCTCGACCAATCACAATTCTTTGCTACGCATAGTAACCAATAAAATTGCTTCATTTTGTATAGATCATAGATCACGTCAAATGGCTTTTTTTGTGTTCACGAAAGTGAGCAAAAGCCGGGCGGGGCAAAGGCCGGCTTTCGCGTTATGTTGAAATATTTTGAAATAAAAAAGGCTTTTGTTATTATATAAAACAAATAGATTCCATGTTGCCGTGCGTCTGATTCAGTAATAGATCACAGAAGACGCCAAAATGTGGTAAGAACATCAGTGACACACTCGGCTACGCCTCGTGTGCCACTTTTTTGTTCTTACCACACTTTGACGTCATCTGTGATCTATTACTGAACAGACGCACGGCAACATGGAATCTATTTGTTAAGTGGAAGATCTCGACCCATTTTCTTAAGCTGTCACCAAAATTGAATTTTTGGAGAGCAGTTTGAATACAAGCTTAAGACCATTCCAGAGAGTCAAAAGCTTTCTTAAAAATCAACTGATATTAATATACCTGGAGTGTTGTTCACCTGAGTTTGCTCCATAATATCACTT
>JAHPZR010037736.1:7500-16018 GCA_019787425.1 Platygyra sinensis
ATCATTTGCGGTCCAATATGGCGATCATTTCCGGTCGGGGATCATTTGCAGTCCAATTTGGGGATCATTTGTGGTCCGGGATCATTTGCGGTCCTGGGATCATTTGCGGACCCGTACAGAACTGTAACTCGATACTTCTCGTTACATCTCGGAAAAAAAATCTTGACGTGACTTCTGTTCTGCTTTCGAGATACGTTTGCTCGTATATCAAGGCAAATGGTTTGTTTCAGTATCAAACTATAACAAGAGTGGTTCATTGATATTTTCTATGCAGAATCGACTTTGTTAGAGTATTAGCAAAGAATTTCATGTGATAGAATTAGTTAAACAGAATGTGTTGCTTGGTTGATTCTTTGGCGATCATATTTATATGGTAAGATGCCTAAGTTACTTGAACAGTATGAGTGATATAGTTAACAAAAAAAAAATATAAAATTTAAGTTCATTCAATAACGTTCAATAATATTGTTTTCAATCAGCAGAAATTAAAGAAAGCGGGGGCAGCTTTAGGGATAACTATTACTAGTTTGCGCTATAACACCGTGGACAGTTTGTACAACCGCTCTTATTTTAACATCTCTACAAGGGTCATCACCTCTCCAAAACGGCATCGGCCACTAGAACTTGTCCCAACCAGTCAAAATAACCTCTTGACAAAGGTAATTGATCAACGACTGACGAATAATGTAGACAAAGCCTCATTTCTTTATTGCAAATTAAACTTGGTCCATACCGCGCGTGGTTACCGGCCTACAAAAATGTTATTATTAAAGTTATTATATCCTTCAGTATACGTATTATTATTTTACAGTATTAGGTATGGTGTCAATACGAAATAATATGTTGTTTCTACATTTCTAACAGGTACAGAAACTGACTTCTTTGCTGGGCGCCGTGGTTGTAAATGCTTAGAAGGCCAATATCGAACCCACATGTTCAAAGAATGTTTCAAGTGTGGTAAAGGGGGACTGAAATGTCAAGATGATTATGCTTCATTGAAATCGGGCCATTGGTGGGAATGGAGAATTGAGACTCACAGAAATCGCTACCAAGTTTTCATTGAAAATCTCTTGGCATCTTCACCAACCATAGATGATTTCCATTTTCAATACCCGTTTGCAATTCCAACGCCTTATAAGTGCCCAGCTAAAGAATCATGTAACGGAGGTCTAAATTCCACGTGTGGGAATGGGTACGAAGGTCCACTTTGCAGTGTTTGCAGTTCAGGACACTTTAAACAGTTCAAAATCTGCACACGATGCCCATCAAGAAAACGGATTGCTGTTCAGTTATCCATTACCTTGGTGATTATGTTGATTGTCGTCGCCATTTTGGTGTGGACGAGCCGAAGAAAGATCAAGAAGGGAGAAGAAAGCGGTCTCATGAATACGTTTTTTTCAAAGCTCAAGATCGTAGTTGGCTTTTATCAGGTTACGCATGGTGTGCTGGATGCATTCTCGTTCATAAAGTGGCCCGGTTCTCTTGAAAGCATCGCGAAGTATTCGGAATTTCTTCAGTTGAACGTCCTGCAAATAGCACCTGTGCAGTGCCTTTTTCCCGAACTTCGCTTGGATGCCTTTGGAAGCCTCTTTGTAATAATGGCGGTGAATGCTGGTGTCATTTGCCTTTCAGGCATTGCTTACGGAATTTACAAGCTAAAGATCCTTAGAAATCACAATCTGGAGGAGGGAGAAAAGTTAAAAAGAGTCTCACAATCTAAAGAGCTTGTGTACAGGAATTTGTTTTTCTTCCTGTACGTAACATACCTGAGCACGTGTTCCAAGGCAATCAGTGTCCTTCCACCAGCCTGCCGGAAACTTTGCCGGGATGACAAGGAAGAGCTGTGTTCGAGGTACTTGAAAGCAGATTACAGCGTGCTATGCCAAGGTCAAAAGTACAATCATTACCTTATCGTGGCATACATTTCCACTGCCTACATGCTTGTCCTTCCGTCTGCCGCATTCATCGCCATCCGGAAACATCGAAGAGTATTACTGACCAAAGAAGATGCAGAGAGATCAAAGGCTCAAGAATCTAGTCAAGAATTGATCTCTGGGTTGGGTTTCCTTTTTGCAAATTACAAAACCAGTTCGTGGTACTGGGAACTGGTTGAAACGGTTCGTAAAGTGATCCTGACATGCGGTCTTAGTTTTGTGGGACAAGAGAGTAGATCCTACATCGGTTTGGCATTGGTCAGCACTGGAATGTACGGGATCCTTTTCGCCTGGGTCAAGCCATTACAAGACGCGATGGAGAACAGACTGATGACGACTTCCCTTGCCGTGACAGTTTTTAACTTGGTTATTGGAGCGGTGAGCAAGATTCCAGCCGAAAATATAACGACAGGGTCGTTTGCTGCTGACACTGACGCACTCGTCTACAAGATAATGGTGATTACTGCAAATTCGTTGGTGATTGGCCTAGTAGTAGGTATGACTCTATTGTTACTATTAAATTGAAGCTATGTAGTGTACGTGTGATGATTATTTTAAATTGCCAACCTTACTTTCGCTAGGTCAAATGCCCAGTTCACAAGTTGTATGTCAGACAAAAAACTTACAAATGAAACTGATAGCCTGGGTTTGAGTGCACCGGGATCCATATAGTCACTAAATATGAAGATAACGCTAATTTTTATTTGTTTTGACTTTTTTATTTGTTTCCCCTGTACGGCTTTTCCGTCCGTTCAGTTTAACTTTAGGGAGGACTTTTAATTTCACTAGTAGATTCATTATTAACCGATAGCGAGGGTATTACGATTGGTCGATAAAGATCGATTTAGTAATGTGGCTTGGTTAGCTAAATCTTCTGACAAAATAAATGTACGTTTAAGGGCGACAAAGACCTGACTATGATTAAGTCGTCAATTTAAGTCGGGTTTCTGGTAATTAAACATGACTTAAATATGGCCATGAATTATTTAACTGTTAAATGTGACTAAAATGTGGCTTTTAGCGTTGTGAGTGCTATGAGTCTGTGAGGATCGATCTCTAGTTACTGGACACCATCATACATTTAAATCTTACAAATACTAGCATCTCACCCCAAATGTGACCATTTTGGGAAAAAAAAAATTACGATAGCAAGATAGACCTTGCTCCTATCTTTGTTTCGCAAAACAAAGTTCGAAACAAAAAATATTGTTTCTATGGGAAGTTATGGGCAAAATAGTGCATTCTTCATTAAATGTCGATAAAGGATGTTGGCAAGTCACTATGACAATCTGCCAACACATTATTATCATCTTACATACCACGTGCACCCTTGTTTCGACGTGCACTTTCGTTACGACCAGACCACGCAACAATATTTTCGCGCTGCCAGTGCTAATCATATAGGCCAGAAAGCAATTTGTATTGTTTCCTATCTATTTTATTACCATTCTTACCCAGCTGCTCGCATCTCGATAGCCATTACTTTCTCACGGTGGCGCCCAACCAGCGTAAGAAGACTAAAAAAAAAAAAAAATACAAAACGTGCAAACTAACAGAAGTACAGGCGAATTGAAGACATGAAAACGATAGCTAAAGAAAACATGGCTAGCTCGTGGTACGCAGTCACTCAAAAAGGCTGAAATACACAAAGCAAAACTCTTAAAAACATTAAAGTAAAAGATTATAGCATTATCACAGAGCTATAGCTAAAACTTAACAATATAAAATGAAAAACAAATCAATAGGGTAAGCAAAGTTCTCACACGTTCTTACCACACATTTCTACACTTTCCACACACTGCTTAATGCATACGACAGCCCGACCTTGTCGACCCCAGGATCCATGCGCGTTGGCCTTTGTAGCAATTCTTTTATTCTGTGTTAGCCTCCAAGTGAGACATTTGACAAGTAATTATGACTGACCCCTAATTAGACACTTGACGCCTATTTTTATTTTCCTTATTTCACGGATGGCGGGTAATTCATATGCTGTTGCATAGATGGCTAACCTCATTGAGAACCTCTTGAAAGTGCAATGCTATAAAATAAATGTGATAATGATTTTATTGGAGAATAGAAACTGTGAACTTTTTGCCACCATCTGTGTTCCACATATCGCTCGTGCTTTGCCAAACAAAATCATTGTTTTTTGTTGTTGTTGTTCTTTTCGTTTTTTTCTCAGTTCAGTACGCCTTGCTCCTTTATGGCTACTTTAAAGAGTGGCGTAAAAATCCTCATTGCTCCTTTACTTGCTGTCTGGCGTTGTTTCTCCCTCTCCTCGATTTGCAAGAAGAAATTCGCGGAATGGTTGGGACAAACGTCATGAAAACCCAGCTGCAAACTGGAAACTTTGAAATAACTACACTTCGTGCGGCTGTTAAAGACAGTGGGGCATTTGATGTTACTCTCGAGGAAGCAGAACAAGGCGATGATCACGCTTTGGACCAGCAGGATGATGATCGCCAAGTCGCCAAAATAAGCGAGAAAAAAGGTCACCAAGGAACACAGACAGATATCTCTTCGCTCCTGGCAGTCGCTGATTTCCCTGTATCTGAAACACAGCTGTGAAGCACTGTGAGTTTATAATACTAACAAGTAGACAGGTACCTATAGAATAACGCTTTTAGCCTTCCCTACTGTATGATGCATACCAGTTTTTGGTTGCTGTTTAAGTCAATTGAAAAAGACTAGAAGGTAAGATAATAAACTGACCATCTTTGCTGAGCACTTTAAAGTTTGAAATACTTAAACTCAGTATTTCAGACTTCAAGGAAAACTTCTCTCTTGGCAGTATTTAAACGTTAATAAAATATCGCCTCCTTAAGATACTGCAAATGGATCCCTTGTTTGCTCAGCTGTCAATCGCAGCATAAATGCAACTCGGCGGATAAAAGTAAACTCTCAAAACTAGTTTAGAAAAGATCAGTGTGATAGTCTACATTTATATTTTATCATTCTCCAAAAAACGTCTCTTGATCTTTAATTTAAAGAAACTGTTCACAACAAAGTTTTGTTTCTTGTTTTAGTAATATTTGTACTTAGTACTTTTCCCTTTCAAATTTTCTGATTCTCACGTTTGAAAAGAAAGCCGGGAAAATACTTTGTTTTCCAAACATCCAGGCCTTTGTGTAACATGTGGGTTAAATTTCTGTCTGATAGCACAATTTTATTTTAGCATACGGTTTACTTTCAGCGAAAAAATTTTTAAAGCTCATCTCGCTATTTACGACAGGTCGCAGCCCATGGCATCCAGATATCATTTATTCAAATGGAGGTACTGTCAGGACTTCTCCAAAGTAACAAATGTAGCTAATAAGATCAATTAAGTAAATAAAACAGCTTTGATTAAACAAAAAAAGAGTTTCGATAATGTTGGAACAGTCCAAGATTTATCTGCCCTAGCTAGTTTAATCTGGGGTGGATGTCACCCTCCTTGATTTTTCGTTGGAACAAGAACAAAAACTTTTTTGGTTTAAGTAGATAACCCTACACTTACGGTACAATATTAGATTTTGTGTTGGTTATGACGTCATCTGAAGTCACATGGCATTAATAAGTCTGGCATATTTGTTCAGTCTCATCTTGGATTGCACTATATTCTTACAATTTAATAATGCAGTAAGTATTGTATGTTCGAGAAACTGGAAAAAAAAAAAAGGAAGAATCAGTCAAAGAAGAATGAATTTGGCTTGACCTGCATGTCAAAATACCGGTGCTGCAGTAATGGCGAATGGACTGGGGAAACTGCTAACAAATCAAACTTTCTAAGAAAGATGAATGAACAGCCACGTACTGCACATTTCTACGGCATTTAAGAGTAAAACTTCCTTTAAGGAGTTGGCATCCACCCCTTGTAACACTTTTTTTTTATCCCCTTTGCCAATAAAATGAAGAGCTGCGTAAGCGAAATACAACATATAATAGATTCATTCGATTTAAAACATGTAAATGTATTTTTCAGTGTTGTCTATTTAGGTAAGGTTCTCTAGTTATGTCTCTTCTGCTTGCGATAAAGCGATACGCAGACAAGTTTAAATGATTTCTGTAAATTTTCGATAACTTGGCAGGACAATACTAAGCTTTTGCATCTTTTAACATACTTCTCATAATATGCCTTAATAACTGTCTAAATACAATTTCCAAAGATATCTTTTTCCTTACTTAAAAAAAAATGCATATAGAAAACTATACACAGTAGATTTTTTTCGTAAATTTTAAAGGCATGGAAGAAATTATACGATGAAGCTGTTAGGTTTCCTATTTCTACAGAAATAACATTGCTTATAACTTAACATATCCTCATATGTCCTCTTTCTGAATTGTTAGTAACTACTGGAGATACCTCTACAGTCATTTGGTGTTGTCGATAGTTTTTCTTTAGACAAGGACATACCATGTAGGAACAGACGCGTAAAACGGTCTCATGATGCTCAATTGCTTTGTCTTGTAAATTTATTTAGCTGTACTGGTTACGGTCAAACAGGTCTCCTCTGGACCCTGTGAGTGTGGTAGCTATTTTCATACATTTTGGCAATCAGTTAGAGTTCCCTTTTGCCTGTATGAGAGATAAGTAGACACCTTTTAAGGTGTCCTCTTAAAAGAGGTTTGAAACTTTTTTTGCGGTTAAGTCCATCGGTATCTTGGATATCGTGTGATATCATTTTATTAAGTAGCGATCTTGATTTCGGAAATGCTGAAAATTTGTTTCTTCTCCTGAGACTAGCGTTGATGTAGACATTCTAATAGGTCTGCGAAAAATTCTGACAAAAGAGAAGAGAAGAGAAGAAGTCAATAAGTATCTTAAAGGTGATCATGAATAACGCCACTCGCTTCTAAGGTTTAAGAAAAATAATCTCAATCACTAAAAATTGCTCTTGTAGGTCTCTCCCACCTGCTGTAACGGAAAATGTTGCAAATTTAACAAGTTGTCGTAAACTTGTGATAAATTTATAGGCAGGTGAACTACAAGTTGATTTTCATTTTCTTAAACATTACCGCACTGTTGCGTGTGTTTTTCGTTTTGTTTTAAAGGCTGATGAAATGTACGTCCGATATTCAATAATTGGGCCTGCTAAGCTAAGGCACATGTAGCTGCAAAAGCAGGCAAAAACAAAAAAGAATCTCTTCAACTTCATATTTATCCTTTAAGAACGTTTCATCATTAGTCCCTGCCTGCGTGTCATGTCTTACGCCTGTAACAGACTGTGGGATTTTGCAGACAATTTATAGAGCTTCAATAAGGCTAGTTTTTGGTAGACGGAAAGGAATTGAAATAACTAACTGCAATATACTGTTCAGTTCATAATTATCTAGTTTTCAAGAGCTAGCTTTTGCTTGTGCTTGCTAAAGAAGGTTGGAAGAAATTTTGATTTGTCTTACGGTTAACTCTGATAAAAAAGCGCAGCATGTTAAAAAATCGTAGATAAGCTTACCTCGACATCGGAAGGACATAATATATAACATTTCAGTCATAAAGTATTTATCAGGCGCGTGCCGGCGTGTGTGCCCGCCAAGACATGTATAGACGATAGGTCTCTAGTGCCTGCTATGAAGGAGTTTGTAGACTATCGTGAGTCAAGTAGATTGCCATAAGCGTAAAGCAAAAAAAAAAAGCAAAAAAAAAAAAAAAACAGGATGCTTCTGTATCCATTCTGATTCATATTTACCATTGCTTATAACATAATAGCACTTAAGAGTGCTATTAATAAGTCTGATGACATTTTCATATTTATCTCTTGCGCTAAAGGAATATGTATGCAATTTATATGTTTATCGTGAAATTCGTAGAGAGGTAAAGGGAAGCTAAAAGGGTGGTAAATGCGTTTCATTTTCAAATGCTCCTTCTAGAAACTAGATTGTATCTGTGACACTTGCATTGTGCCTGCATGTTATTATTATTTTAAACTTTACAGCGAAAGACGGATTTATAGGGGAACTTGTCTACTGTGTACCCTACTTTTTTGGGAATGACGAAGCATGGAAATGATAACCTCACACTGATATCAATTTCAGTTTGAGTCAATGTAAAATAAAAAAAGTTTGGTTTTCCGTACCTAAAAATGATACCTTTACCACCTTTTTGTCATGTTTTTGCTGAAAAGGCTGATGTAGACAATATTACAGACCTTCAATAAATTTCTAGTAAAATAAAAGCCGGAGGAACACATAAAGTAAATTTTGGTAAAGTGCAAGAGATGCAACCATTTCAATTCATATTTATGATTTCTGCAATATTGCATTGCTTATGAGTGCTGTTAGGCATTTATCCTATTCATTGCTTGTCCCTGCTATAAATGGGTATGTATGCAATATAACTAGTTAGTGAAAGACAAAGCAGGGTGGCAGCGGAAACAATATACATGTATCGGTTACAATTTAGGGTCTCTTTACAAGACACCAGGACGGTTTTTGAGCCAGGAAAAATATCACCGCGACTCAGCTTCGGGTTGGCATTTCTTGATGGATAGCTCTTTCCATGACAAAGCTTGACATTTTCCATGTAGTCCACTAGTTACAAACAGTCCTTGACATTTTTGCACATGTAGCCATTGTTGTTTCATGATGAGCCATTCTCATTCATTGAG
>JAHPZR010037738.1:0-5000 GCA_019787425.1 Platygyra sinensis
GGAAAGGGCGGGAAGCGGGAGTTCTAAGAGGGCGGGAAGCGGGAGAGAATGCGAAATGCTAACTATTTTAATTCAACAATGCGTTAGAATACTTTCAAGAACATCAACCCAAATTATATTTGACTTTCATTTAACGCCTTTTCAGTCACTATTGAGACTTCCGAGCAAACGAGCAAACGAAAATTTGCACTTGGGCTGAAAAACAGGCTTACTTCCGGTGAATAGTAAACCTGTTTACAGTGATTACGTCATATAGGTCATACCGGTCAAGCGCAGGTCAAGCGGCATGTGTCGCGTAAGCTGTCAAATAGCCCTTTTCACGTCACGGTTAATTTTTCTCATTTGCTTAACAACGTAATCCAACGTGGATGCGAGGCAATTTCGGGCTAAAACTACAAAATAGCCTGAAATTGCCTCGTATACATGCTAGATTCATTGTAATGCAAATGAGCAAAGTTAACCGTGAAAAGGGCTATTGCAAAACAACCTCGTTCCCAGGGTCCTCTCTGTACTTCGAGAAAGTACCCTGGTTATGGCTGGTCACATGTCTAAGCATGCCAACCCAAGCTGCACAGAGGGTGGGTCCTGAACGTAACTTTGTCAACACTCTCTAGTGAGGTGAATGTTGCGCTGCTATACGGACTCTATTTTGAAAAGGAAGCAATTTATTTTTCAGACTATGATCCCGCCTGGTCAGCTGCTTCGGCTCTACCTGAACTTCTACGATTATGAGATGCTTTTTTAAATAACCGTCACCAACCTGCTTCGGATTAATTTAATCAGTTTTTCATCCCAAAGGAATTAAATAACCGTGAAATTATCGATGGGAACATTCAACTTGGAGCTACTTTCTTGACCGAAAACTGCATTTACCGCTAAACAGTTTTAAAACAAAAGCCAATGCATTTTGCAATGCGCGACCGGTGTCGTTGTCAAGTTGTTTACAAAATTTTACACTGCAAGAGAATCGAGTCAATCAAATGACCGCCAAACTTTCAATCAAATTCCAGAGCAAATTCAAAGCTTGTCTCTGCCAAACACTGGACGTATAAAAGTCTAAACGAATACTCAATGCCTCTGTTATGATTTTGCCGATCGAAAAAAATATAAAGCTGCTTAATTAATCAAGCTTAGGGCCTGATTACATGAGCCGGGCTGGCCCGGTTAGCCGGGCTGCTTCGGTGTGCCGAGATGATTTTCAGGCCAGTATTACATGAGGCGAGCCAGCCCGGTTGATCGGTGGATGGCTGATGCGATGAACCGTGGGAAACCGGAGCGAGCTTGATTTTGTACTCTCATTGGCTTAATAAGCCGGGCTGGCTCGGCAAACGCAATTACATGGAAAAATCTCAGCCCGGTTAGCCGGGATTTGAGGGCGAACATACAACGTGTTTGACTCTAAACGAATGAGTAAATACATACGTTGTCATTTCGCTGAATGAAATATAAAATTAAGTTCACCGCGCGGTCCATTTACTGTTGTGGCTTTCAGTTCCAAGTTCTTCGCCAAATTTTTTCACCGCCACAAATTCCAAAGACCGTCCAACTGTCGATAGGAAAAATTGAGCCAAATGTGGAGCTAACCTTTTAGCCAAGCATTGAACGCATTGAACTCCAATATCGAATGTGACGATTTCTTCGCTGTGAGTTTTGCCGATCCACAACGGGAGTTTTACAAATTCCACTCTCCCTACTGGATTCAGTAGGTGAGCTCAGTGAAGACAAACTATAACTCTCCAGCCCCTCCCTTCAATCACATCTCTAGAATCTGCTAAAATCTAGCAGACACGTGACCAGCCATAACCAGGGTACTTCCTTGTTCGGTACTTTCTCGAAGTAGAGAGAGGATCCTGGGAACGAGGTTAATTGCAAAAAAAGTGAAATGAGCAGGCGATCTCAAATCACGGGACGGGAGCATCACGGGAAAGGGCGGAGTAGGGTACGGGAGGCGGGAGGTTCTGACCCCCCTGTCCCCCCCCCCCTCCACTGTAATAGCCGTAAGGCATAGTTATTTTATACACAACTAAGTTCAGCATTCAGTTTATATATGTAATGCCATCGCTCGCTCAACGCTGTTCTCTCCTGAGTAATAACGAAAATGAAGGCTTCGTTCTTAGGCCCGGTTATCGGCCAGCTGGCCCAGTTCTCGGCCACAAAAGAATGCGCCCGATTCATCAGAATAAACAACGTTTTATTACCATTTTTGTTGTTAAATCACTTAAGGCTTGCGTTTTAATATTTCGATCACAAATTACCCTTAAAGAGCTTTGTTTCATAGTAGAAAAGGAAGTTTTTTGCACACCTAGTTTTTGTCTTCAAGTGCAGTTAAGCGAGACGAGGTGTTGACGGCGAGCAGGGTGGCCAAGAATAGGCAAACACGCAAAAGAACTAAGGAAATATTGTGGCGTGAATTTAGGTCAAATAATACAACAGGCCAGCAAAAGTTTATATTCAACAGATAGCTCTATCACTCTACGTTCCTTATGCCAAGAATTGGCTCATTTGAGCCTTCTATACTGATGAAATATAAACTTGAATTAAACTATGTAATTCGAGTAGCCGTAAACAAACACGTTTTCGGGGAAAGCAAATTCACCTACCCTCGCGTCACCTCGACGTGCTCACAGTATATAGTAGCTGTAAACTCAAAACTCGGCAGGACGAAAGACAAAGAATCAAGCTACCTTTGGAAGCAATTGTTTTTTATTCAGATTCATTTGTGCCTCGAAAAATAAACGTTGAACAAAAAGTGGCCGAGAACTGGGACTGGCCGAGAACTGGGCCCCATACTGTACTTATGAAGTCATCACTTTTATGATTTGCATAATCGTAAAACGAAATGGTATTCCAAAATAGTGAAAACGCCATTCTTCTATATTTTGAACTTGAACCTTTAAGCAAGATAAAAAAGCAGCAACCATTTGTCATTTCATAGGTACTTAAAATTTACGAATCGCACTATTTTTTGCTCCATATGGCCCTCTTTTCTGTTTTGCATTCATAATGATATGAATTGTAAAAGCTTTTAAATTTTTTTTTAACAAACCATGCAGCTATTGGATCAACAAAAATATTGGTATTGGCTAAAATCCTGCAATTAGGCAATTGATTTGTGTGATTTTCAAATGAATGTAATAAAATGGTATTAAATCGATCTTTGTGTCGTGCGATTTTGGTCTGAAATTATAATTGTGATTTCAAAACCGAATTGAGTTGAGCGCTTGTTCGATTTTGAAATCATGCTTTATAATTTCAGACAAAATTGCACTCCCGGCTAAGATCAATTATCACTATTTATCGATTGTAACAGAAAACAACAACAAAACAATTATAACCAAATTATCCATACTGCGCTGCACGGCCGCTGCACTAGTCCATGGCGCTGTGGATTTTTAATACCTCAGCCGGCAGAAACGACAGAGAACGGCATGGCAATCACATCTCTTTCATTCGCCGCTGCAATTTTTGCACTTGTTCTTGTCAAGTTTAGTATTTCACTTCATTCTGGAACGAGACCTCAGAACAACACGTGCGCGCACATTCTCATTTTTAGTGCAGAGTGCACTATTGGGATGGTTTGGGGGTTGACGCCGCTAACGCAATATGGCAATAAGGTGTAAACTTTAATGTTTGTTTAATTAATTAATTTCAATTAATTAATTAGCCTTGTTTTGAGCGGGTGGGGTAGGTACCTTTGATTGCTACGTAAAACGTACCATACTTACATTACTTTTTTCATAACATCATAAAACTATATATGATTCCAATATTCTCTTGTTATCCTTGTGGTACTATTCCGCTCTTAAGAACAAAAAGAATTTGCTTGAAGCGCATGCGCAGATTGATTAGCATTAGTGTTAACTATATGTTAGGTAAACAATACGTTTCATACACAATTACACTTGAACGTTAAGTGCTTTTCCTTGTGGTAGAACACAACATGTAAGACGCATGCGCTGTAGCACTGTCAGGATGATACAATCCGTTCTCGAGTTCAGCATTCATGCGTGCGATACCACACTCCTCTTAACGGGCGATAGCAGTTATATTTCAGGTAATGTCAGTTTTCCTTTTAAGTGCAAAGAAGGCTTTTGTGACGGCGTATCGTTTGGAATCATCCCTAGCTCGGTTAAAAAATGTTGTGTGCTATTTTCAAACTATTTCGTGTTTGCTAAGCTTTAAAGAGGGAAACGAATGGATCTCCTCAGCCGCCTGTTTATTTTCTCCCCCCATGAAAGAGAACAAGAAGTTCACAAATGTATTCACCCTAAACATTTCCGAGTTACAAATGTAGCGACATTAAAAAGTACACGGTAGTAATGTCGTGACAAACGTGCTATTCCGAGACACGACGCGACTATTTGATAATTAAATTAGTAACTGTTTATGGATGATATGAAAATTTGCCTCTTGAATGAAACAAAATCATTCCTGTTCCATTTTTTTCATAAGTTAATAACATTAGTTCATTTTTCTCCAGCAGGAAAAAAAGCCAGCATATTTTCCTTTATGTGTTTTTGGGAAAACAAGGGTATCATGTTACAAACTTTGCGAGGAAAACAAAAGTATCAAGTTACAAATGTTGGCGTTGAAAAAATAAAATTATCACGTCTGCTAGTTCAACGTATCAATGAATTAAAAATAAACGAAATTCAACGTAAAACACCACAGTAAAATTTAAAACCTTCTTGACAAACAGTAATTGTAAGTTATTTTTGGGCCTTGAACTAACAAGTTACACACAGGCAGCTGATGACTCAATGTACTTACAGTCCAGCATAACACTCTGCACTATCTGAGATTGTCTCACTAGTTCATTGCCTAGCTCTATTTCCTGATCCTGGAACTAGCGCGGTTAACTCCCGCAGCGCGGCTGCAAATTTGATCATGTGACCACGTTCTGGCGAATGAAATTGATGGTTTTCCTTAGCCGCCATTAACAGGAAGTGTGCCAATTCTTCGTAACAAGGGCACATAAAAATTGTCAGCTCCAACAGTTA
>JAHPZR010037738.1:10000-14676 GCA_019787425.1 Platygyra sinensis
AAATTTTACTGTGGTGTTTTACGTTGAATTTCGTTTATTTTTAATTCATTGATACGTTGAACTAGCAGACGTGATAATTTTATTTTTCAACGCCAACATTTGTAACTTGATACTTTTGTTTTCCTCGCAAAGTTTGTAACATGATACCCTTGTTTTCCCAAAAACACATAAAGGAAAATATGCTGGCTTTTTTTCCTGCTGGAGAAAAATGAACTAATGTTATTAACTTATGAAAAAAATGGAACAGGAATGATTTTGTTTCATTCAAGAGGCAAATTTTCATATCATCCATAAACAGTTACTAATTTAATTATCAAATAGTCGCGTCGTGTCTCGGAATAGCACGTTTGTCACGACATTACTACCGTGTACTTTTTAATGTCGCTACATTTGTAACTCGGAAATGTTTAGGGTGAATACATTTGTGAACTTCTTGTTCTCTTTCATGGGGGGAGAAAATAAACAGGCGGCTGAGGAGATCCATTCGTTTCCCTCTTTAAAGCTTAGCAAACACGAAATAGTTTGAAAATAGCACACAACATTTTTTAACCGAGCTAGGGATGATTCCAAACGATACGCCGTCACAAAAGCCTTCTTTGCACTTAAAAGGAAAACTGACATTACCTGAAATATAACTGCTATCGCCCGTTAAGAGGAGTGTGGTATCGCACGCATGAATGCTGAACTCGAGAACGGATTGTATCATCCTGACAGTGCTACAGCGCATGCGTCTTACATGTTGTGTTCTACCACAAGGAAAAGCACTTAACGTTCAAGTGTAATTGTGTATGAAACGTATTGTTTACCTAACATATAGTTAACACTAATGCTAATCAATCTGCGCATGCGCTTCAAGCAAATTCTTTTTGTTCTTAAGAGCGGAATAGTACCACAAGGATAACAAGAGAATATTGGAATCATATATAGTTTTATGATGTTATGAAAAAGTAATGTAAGTATGGTACGTTTTACGTAGCAATCAAAGGTACCTACCCCACCCGCTCAAAACAAGGCTAATTAATTAATTGAAATTAATTAATTAAACAAACATTAAAGTTTACACCTTATTGCCATATTGCGTTAGCGGCGTCAACCCCCAAACCATCCCAATAGTGCACTCTGCACTAAAAATGAGAATGTGCGCGCACGTGTTGTTCTGAGGTCTCGTTCCAGAATGAAGTGAAATACTAAACTTGACAAGAACAAGTGCAAAAATTGCAGCGGCGAATGAAAGAGATGTGATTGCCATGCCGTTCTCTGTCGTTTCTGCCGGCTGAGGTATTAAAAATCCACAGCGCCATGGACTAGTGCAGCGGCCGTGCAGCGCAGTATGGATAATTTGGTTATAATTGTTTTGTTGTTGTTTTCTGTTACAATCGATAAATAGTGATAATTGATCTTAGCCGGGAGTGCAATTTTGTCTGAAATTATAAAGCATGATTTCAAAATCGAACAAGCGCTCAACTCAATTCGGTTTTGAAATCACAATTATAATTTCAGACCAAAATCGCACGACACAAAGATCGATTTAATACCATTTTATTACATTCATTTGAAAATCACACAAATCAATTGCCTAATTGCAGGATTTTAGCCAATACCAATATTTTTGTTGATCCAATAGCTGCATGGTTTGTTAAAAAAAATTTAAAAGCTTTTACAATTCATATCATTATGAATGCAAAACAGAAAAGAGGGCCATATGGAGCAAAAAATAGTGCGATTCGTAAATTTTAAGTACCTATGAAATGACAAATGGTTGCTGCTTTTTTATCTTGCTTAAAGGTTCAAGTTCAAAATATAGAAGAATGGCGTTTTCACTATTTTGGAATACCATTTCGTTTTACGATTATGCAAATCATAAAAGTGATGACTTCATAAGTACAGTATGGGGCCCAGTTCTCGGCCAGTCCCAGTTCTCGGCCACTTTTTGTTCAACGTTTATTTTTCGAGGCACAAATGAATCTGAATAAAAAACAATTGCTTCCAAAGGTAGCTTGATTCTTTGTCTTTCGTCCTGCCGAGTTTTGAGTTTACAGCTACTATATACTGTGAGCACGTCGAGGTGACGCGAGGGTAGGTGAATTTGCTTTCCCCGAAAACGTGTTTGTTTACGGCTACTCGAATTACATAGTTTAATTCAAGTTTATATTTCATCAGTATAGAAGGCTCAAATGAGCCAATTCTTGGCATAAGGAACGTAGAGTGATAGAGCTATCTGTTGAATATAAACTTTTGCTGGCCTGTTGTATTATTTGACCTAAATTCACGCCACAATATTTCCTTAGTTCTTTTGCGTGTTTGCCTATTCTTGGCCACCCTGCTCGCCGTCAACACCTCGTCTCGCTTAACTGCACTTGAAGACAAAAACTAGGTGTGCAAAAAACTTCCTTTTCTACTATGAAACAAAGCTCTTTAAGGGTAATTTGTGATCGAAATATTAAAACGCAAGCCTTAAGTGATTTAACAACAAAAATGGTAATAAAACGTTGTTTATTCTGATGAATCGGGCGCATTCTTTTGTGGCCGAGAACTGGGCCAGCTGGCCGATAACCGGGCCTAAGAACGAAGCCTTCATTTTCGTTATTACTCAGGAGAGAACAGCGTTGAGCGAGCGATGGCATTACATATATAAACTGAATGCTGAACTTAGTTGTGTATAAAATAACTATGCCTTACGGCTATTACAGTGGAGGGGGGGGGGGACAGGGGGGTCAGAACCTCCCGCCTCCCGTACCCTACTCCGCCCTTTCCCGTGATGCTCCCGTCCCGTGATTTGAGATCGCCTGCTCATTTCACTTTTTTTGCAATTAACCTCGTTCCCAGGATCCTCTCTCTACTTCGAGAAAGTACCGAACAAGGAAGTACCCTGGTTATGGCTGGTCACGTGTCTGCTAGATTTTAGCAGATTCTAGAGATGTGATTGAAGGGAGGGGCTGGAGAGTTATAGTTTGTCTTCACTGAGCTCACCTACTGAATCCAGTAGGGAGAGTGGAATTTGTAAAACTCCCGTTGTGGATCGGCAAAACTCACAGCGAAGAAATCGTCACATTCGATATTGGAGTTCAATGCGTTCAATGCTTGGCTAAAAGGTTAGCTCCACATTTGGCTCAATTTTTCCTATCGACAGTTGGACGGTCTTTGGAATTTGTGGCGGTGAAAAAATTTGGCGAAGAACTTGGAACTGAAAGCCACAACAGTAAATGGACCGCGCGGTGAACTTAATTTTATATTTCATTCAGCGAAATGACAACGTATGTATTTACTCATTCGTTTAGAGTCAAACACGTTGTATGTTCGCCCTCAAATCCCGGCTAACCGGGCTGAGATTTTTCCATGTAATTGCGTTTGCCGAGCCAGCCCGGCTTATTAAGCCAATGAGAGTACAAAATCAAGCTCGCTCCGGTTTCCCACGGTTCATCGCATCAGCCATCCACCGATCAACCGGGCTGGCTCGCCTCATGTAATACTGGCCTGAAAATCATCTCGGCACACCGAAGCAGCCCGGCTAACCGGGCCAGCCCGGCTCATGTAATCAGGCCCTAAGCTTGATTAATTAAGCAGCTTTATATTTTTTTCGATCGGCAAAATCATAACAGAGGCATTGAGTATTCGTTTAGACTTTTATACGTCCAGTGTTTGGCAGAGACAAGCTTTGAATTTGCTCTGGAATTTGATTGAAAGTTTGGCGGTCATTTGATTGACTCGATTCTCTTGCAGTGTAAAATTTTGTAAACAACTTGACAACGACACCGGTCGCGCATTGCAAAATGCATTGGCTTTTGTTTTAAAACTGTTTAGCGGTAAATGCAGTTTTCGGTCAAGAAAGTAGCTCCAAGTTGAATGTTCCCATCGATAATTTCACGGTTATTTAATTCCTTTGGGATGAAAAACTGATTAAATTAATCCGAAGCAGGTTGGTGACGGTTATTTAAAAAAGCATCTCATAATCGTAGAAGTTCAGGTAGAGCCGAAGCAGCTGACCAGGCGGGATCATAGTCTGAAAAATAAATTGCTTCCTTTTCAAAATAGAGTCCGTATAGCAGCGCAACATTCACCTCACTAGAGAGTGTTGACAAAGTTACGTTCAGGACCCACCCTCTGTGCAGCTTGGGTTGGCATGCTTAGACATGTGACCAGCCATAACCAGGGTACTTTCTCGAAGTACAGAGAGGACCCTGGGAACGAGGTTGTTTTGCAATAGCCCTTTTCACGGTTAACTTTGCTCATTTGCATTACAATGAATCTAGCATGTATACGAGGCAATTTCAGGCTATTTTGTAGTTTTAGCCCGAAATTGCCTCGCATCCACGTTGGATTACGTTGTTAAGCAAATGAGAAAAATTAACCGTGACGTGAAAAGGGCTATTTGACAGCTTACGCGACACATGCCGCTTGACCTGCGCTTGACCGGTATGACCTATATGACGTAATCACTGTAAACAGGTTTACTATTCACCGGAAGTAAGCCTGTTTTTCAGCCCAAGTGCAAATTTTCGTTTGCTCGTTTGCTCGGAAGTCTCAATAGTGACTGAAAAGGCGTTAAATGAAAGTCAAATATAATTTGGGTTGATGTTCTTGAAAGTATTCTAACGCATTGTTGAATTAAAATAGTTAGCATTTCGCATTTCTCTCCCGCTTCCCGCCCTCTTAGAACTCCCGCTTCCCGCCCTTTC
>JAHPZR010037739.1:0-18377 GCA_019787425.1 Platygyra sinensis
CTGGAGAGATCCGGGACCATACTTCCCCAGGAAATTGATTTGGAATTTTATTCTTTACTGAGTTATTCTAAAAAACTGGTATGGATCTGCACCATACATTAGCTCAGTGGAGCATACAGGAGGTTTAGGGATTGACTTCTGTTGGAAGAACTAGATGTATCACTGATTTTCTTCTCCGTACATTACACTGATCAAAATTAAAGTTCTGCATCCCAACCAGCCACACTCATTCTGACCTACTGAAATGGTTGTTTGTAATATTGGTTACCAGGAAGAATTCTTTAGCATACAGAAGAACCCAACACATTGTGAAATATAGGCGTCAAAGCATGAGACTTTCAAATCAGGACTTTGAGAAAAAACTGCAAGACATGAAAAATTCAACAAAAATTTTGCTTGACAGATGGTTTTTGAAGGACCATTGATCACCCGGCCCAGTAGGAGAGGTGAATATACCTTAGAGCTCCCCATCTGGGCTATTATTCATTATAACAATATCTTAAAAGTACCTTTTTTCCAGCCATCTTTATAACTTGTTTCATTCGGTCAATAACTTTCAAGTAGTCAGCTGTCAAAACAAAATGTCTTTTAGTTTTCTTGCTACCAACACGAGTGAGTACATTAAAGCCTCCTCCTCATATATTTGTTTCTTGTAGTAACTTTTAATCTCAGTTAATTTTTGATTTCAACAGTATATGCTTAGTTAAATCTTCAAGTAAGTTAACTAAATGTACCCTGGGGAATAATGTTTTAATTAATAACAATTAAAATTATTATTTATGAAGAATAAATTGAAGGCTTTCATGTAAAAAGGGCGTATATTGCTTTTTGGGATGAATTTCATTTTTTGTAGGATCAAGCTAACTTTTGGCCACAGACTGACTTTGTGTGACATAAAAAGCATCGTTCCATAAGAAATAGAAGAAATAACATAATAATTTATGCAGAACAAATCAGTTTTGCAGGGCGCATCTTTAGGAGTGAATCCTTTGAGGTGGATTTCGATACAACGTGAACTTTAACGGTTACTCTTAGCAGCTTTGACAGCACATTTTTCCCTTTAAATACAGGATGTTAATTGGTTTTTTGGAAGAAGTAGAGAAATAGACCAAAAAAGGAAATTATTGACAAGCTTCGTATCTTCAACTTCATTGACAATATAACTCGAATCTGACCCGTTCAGCACCTTATTCGCTTGTGTTAACAAAGCAGAAGTAAGAGATTAACATAATTATATGAAGAATAATGTAAAACTTGTTTCGTTTCAAACAACTAGCAGCAAATGCCACGCTTCGGAGACTTAATCGTTCAACAAAAAGTCTCTAGAGGATGCCCTTGGACAACTGAGTTTTTTTGCATATGCTAACCTTTATTTCCTTCTCAAATAGTTGAAAGGAAATTAACAGGACAGGTTGTGAGAAGTAAGGATTTTATCACAAAGTTAATTCATATACAGGGGTGAATCATTTTAATTACCTACTCCTAATGTTCCAACCACAACTCCAACTACTTGAGCATCTTTGGCCCGTTGGATCATGTAATACCTAAACAGTGCAAACAACAAACAGACAAGTACAACTACAGTGGAACCGCACCTTTGGGCCAACCTGTTAATACACTACAGCCACCTCACTATTATGACACTTTACGCTTCAATTGATCAAGTATAAATAAACTTGTTGTTGTTGTTCTTGTCCCTATTTACGATGCTGGCAAATTCCCATTCTTCTCAAGAATTAATTATGTCCTAGGTAATGTTCTCTACTCAAAAGGCATACATTGGCTGCTGAAGGAATACATCAAATTCACTGCTAGTTCTTATTTATTATCATAAAATAACCAAATCAATGCACATGCTCTGATTGGTCAATCAGCTATGGGTCATTGTGCCAGTAAACTCAGGCAAAAATTGTGCATCTTCTAAATTATTATATAAAAGCAATAGACCACAAGTTTTCTATAGTGTAGAGGCATGATTAAACCACTTGGGATGTTGAAAGAACACTCAAAGAATTTGAATTCTTACCAACATCCAGCATTGTTTTAAGTCTATTGCTTAAAGATGTATTCGAGACTTCATCTTACTGAGCACTGTTTTCAATCAA
This sequence comes from Platygyra sinensis, assembly GCA_019787425.1. Taxonomy (NCBI): domain Eukaryota; kingdom Metazoa; phylum Cnidaria; class Anthozoa; order Scleractinia; family Merulinidae; genus Platygyra; species Platygyra sinensis. The sequence continues at coordinate 2,106 of JAHPZR010037739.1, forward strand.
TACGTTTGAAATACATGTATGACTGATGAGTTATTATATCTTAAAAATGGCTCCCAAGGAAATTGCACAACAAGAAATATCAGCGGGGGACATTGGGGTTTATGGTATTGCAATATTGAACTTTATTTTCATGCGGTATTTCGGTAATTGCAATCTGTAAACGGCTTTTTTATCCTTTTGGCTGACAGTATTTAGTAAAAGAAGGTCCTTCATGTGATTGCGGTACCGTTTATTTGCACTTCCTGCGTCATACAGGCTATACAAAACAAAATGCAGTAAGAATCATATAAAGGTCACTAAGTAAGCTATAAAGGTTGATTAAGTCTTTGAAATAATGCATGAATTTACATGCTTGAGATAAATAAACACGCAACGTGGATGTAATGTATTGCCATTTCGTTGATTTTCAACATAGTATTTCAGTGTTTGTCAATTTTTCTTGTGGTATTGCATTGTTGGGTACCTCCAATGTCCCCCTCTATCAGGGCTTTAAAAGGAACTGACTAGTAATTTGGTGAACAATAGATCGACTATCTTTTGTGATGCATTGGTAATACAGCACACCTAAACTGTTCAATGTTCAGGGCTACCTGTGTTTAAACTTATAAGCTAACATTGTTTAGGAGCCCATGAAAACCACTAGTTAACAGCAAACCACTAAATTGCAAGGTCTTGATTGGTAGCACCTACCTTTTCATAAGTGCCTTATTGACATTTAGTGTCTCTTTTCTTCCAACATTGGTGCATGGGTCATATGAATAAAACTACAAATGAAAATTTAAACACTCCTTAAGTTAGTGCACAGCTGAGTATTGAAAAATCTGTATATTTAGGAATGCTATTTCAATCTCCATTATAACGCCAGCAAGTCCTAAATCCATGCAAAAGTTTGCTTCTGATAATAAAACATTTGAAGAGTGAGAATTTTTTTAGCCAATGTTAGATAAAGGATGACAGTTGTTATTAAGTACCTGGCATCTGTTATACGACATCATTAAGTTTCTTAAACACAAACTTTCCCCACCAATGTAAAACACATTATACTCCTCCAACTGTGCATCGGAAGGGATACTGAATTCTCGTCCAAATCTACAAATGGTAAAAAATGAGCTGGCATTAATATCAAGGATAGCGCAAGAATACCCAGCTTCTACTTGCTTGATCTATCTATTCCCAGGCTCTATTGGTGCATGAGAAAACATTTTCCACTTATTTCATCTCAATGAGCCTGTCAAAAATTAGTCCCACTAAACTACTGCAAGAAGCCATCTTACAGTGAGGACACTCGAACCTTCAACACTTGATATTTGTTTAGTAACTATAGAATACGGGCTCATCCTTATTACAAGAGTATTAAATGTTTTTACACTTACAAAATGCTATACATGTAACGTTATACATCATAAGAAGAGCCTTTATTCCTTCGTCATCAAAAAACACAAAAATGTCAAGTGTTCACCGATGGTTCCAGTGTCCTTACTGGTTAGTAATGCTGCAGATAGCTTACAATAGACTACTGTCCTATCAAGGATCCCTGGGGCCCGTTTCTCGAAAGGCCTGGTAACTTAACGGGCCCAGAATCAGATTTTGATATCTCAGGTCTCAAGAAAAGTAGGGTGTGTTCTGACCTCTGATGAAGTCCATTTTGTCTCTCTAGCTGATAACTTTACTGTACAATTTTCAAACCTTTTGAAAATTCCTCTAGAATGGAAATCAAAACAGCTTAACAGGCCCGGTAATTACCGGGAGCTTTGAGAAACGGGCCCCTGGTCACTTCAGACTCTGGAGACTGATTAAGTTTAAGTACTGTCACTGGCTCATGACCCTTCAGCCATCTCTGATCACTTTTGATGCATGTTGCCAGGAAGGGGGAGGTTCATTAAACAATAGTCCTCTTTGGCCATACAACAGACACCCAGTGACCCACCATTACTATGTACTGCCAAATTCAAAAACCTGCATTGCAATTTTATTAACTTACATGTACTAAATACTAAGCAACCCAAAAGCTCCCAATTGTTTGACATAAAAATAAGAGTCAATGGGTGCACTTTTTTCCAACCAACAATATATTCCTTGTCAAAATCTTTCACTTCACACAGAATTTATAGCCCCCAAAACTCCTCAGATTACAAATTTCAAGGACCTCCCAGCTCCTACAGTATAACACCTGTGTGTATCCCCTGCCTCTATCCTAGTGGTAACAGGTTAAAAAACGTGCCAAGTAGCAACCTAGTTGCATCATCAGTTTTTAGGATAAGCTCAAAGAGCTTCTGCAGTGGATGCTAAAGTATCTTTTTTAAAGAAACAAAAGTATGTTTTATCATTAAATCTTACTTGCCTACAAAAATAGCCATTGTTTGCTGGATCTTTGTAGCTGTCCTCAAGTGAAGCCATGTCTACATCTGTTCCCACTAAGCTACTTGGTAATTTTGTTTTAGGAGTGATGTCCTGACAATTGCTGTCTTCAACATTTTTATTATTCTCTGGATTTAGATCTGTGGGAAAATCCTCTTCCTTTTCAAACGCAGAGTATTTCAGCTTCGTGAATATGACATTTGGATAAATACATTTGATAGCACTCTGAGCCTGTTCTGAAAGAAAAATAAAATACAGTTAAACATATCATACATGTACAAAATAATTATTATAGTAATGAAAAGTTAACTAAGCAATTGTGGACGATGAATTATAACTGACTGTAAAAAGTGCTAACTAAAGTATTTAAAAGACGTTTTGAGTCTACACTGTTTGATAAAATTCTGTGAAAACTTTATGTTATATAATATTACATTTGTTACTATCATTTGACACATTTTTCCTTCCTTTTCTTTGGCCAAGAGCCCATCCTATGACCTGCAAATAATGGTCTGCTCATGCATATAGTACTGTCTAAAAGTGTTTTGCTGCAAATAATATTCTGCTCATGCATAATTGCAAAAAATTGGTGGATCGCTTCTAAGAGCTGTCAGAAAAAAAAATTGGAAATTAAATGATGAAAGATTTTTGAATTTGGTTATTGCAAAAACGACAAGATTTGTCAATGCCAAGCAGTTAAACAATAAATAGTTATTAAATATTTAGCTCTCCTTACCCATGCAATGATTGCACACCACATCAGAAAACACCAGCACTTTAATGGCAGGATCTGGAAACAACTTTTTAAAGTTCTCCAAACAGCTTGGTATGCTGATTGGCCATTTGCCAAATATATGCAACACTGGAAGTCTCCGGGTCCTGTTAAGAGATATGTTGCTTACTAATAACCATATAATTATTTACGTCCAGATACAATAGGGCAGGAGATTGGGATGACGTACTGGTAGTGGTGAGACTGCACGACTCCCAACAATCAATGTGACCTGGATTTGACTGTGGGTCAGTGCTACATGTGGGTTGAGTTTGCTGTTGGTCGTTGCCTTGTTCAGACAGTGTCTCTCTATGTGATTCAGTTTTTTCTCCCTCCAAAAACCAACACCTCCGATTTTCATTTCCACCAAAATAGAGAACTTAGTTGCAAGAAAACCAGCTAAGGGTCATGGGACTTCCTCTCTAAATATTGCAACATATTTTTTACTTTCTTTTAATATGTAAATGCACAGGTATAAAAATCCAGTGCTAGCACTGTAAGGAGAATTAACTCATTTATCCAGATGTGAAACCAGTATAATCTTTATTCAACATTGGTCAAGCAAGCTTTGAAAATTTTCTAACAAAGTAAGTTTTGTTGGTGATGACAAATAAACATGGCAGCTTAGTGATGGTAGGAGACTGGTTCTCGTTTCCCAGCTCTGAATTGACCTAATTATCAACCCAACAATATCACCGCAATATTTTTTTTGTCCTTCAGCCTTTCATAGCTCACACTGCAAAGATGATTCACCAAAGTTAAATCCTGATGTTCGGATAAATTAAACACATTTTTTTAAACTTAAAATGGTCCAGCTTTTTCCCTGTCATTCTTGAAGAAAGTCACTTTTAGAAAGACTTGAACTCTCTAACCAGAGTTTGTTTTCTGGTTACCATAGCATCAAGGTTTTGTTTTTTCAAATATTTTTGTATATTTACATGTACTTACTGGCTCAAACAAGCTCTGCCATAATGAATGATGAGGTCAGCCTGGACATGTTCTGCTGCCACTTCATCTACACAGCAACTGAATAGGACAGAAAGTAATAATCATCATAATCTTACAGGCTAAAACAAAATCCTCTATAGGAACAAGATTCCCAAAAGATTTTAGAAAACACCCTGGACGAATCAGTGCATGTCAAAAGCCATATTCCTAGAGCTTGCTATTTTTACCCCCAAAAAGCAATATATACACGACTTAGTCGTGTATATATTAATTTCAATTTTTTATTTTTAGTTTTGTAGTCTTAGGATAATGTATAGAATGATGTATATATGTTTTTAAAAATATTTTGTAGATCATAAATTTTTAACTTAGATAATTAGTTTTTTTTTTTTTAACAAACGAAGAGCCACCATGTGGAAATGTTGTGTAATAAACCTTTTATTATTATTATTATTATTAGTCAACAAAACTCAATTAATGGATTGATTTCAATTGTGTTCAATTGGAATGCACTTTGATTGGGTTCGATTCACTATACCAAGAATGTAGAATTAATCAATGAGTTTCTCCTGAAAATGTGACACTATTATCAAGCAAACCAATGATCACAAAAATAAAACACTACTATAACATCGGATAAATGATATGACTAGCACAGCCAGTTATGCGTCAGTCAATTCCAGCAGTGCCCACCCGGGCTAACTCCTGGATATAAGCATTTTTTTAAAAAAAATGGGCAAAGTCCCTGGGGTGGGGACACATAAGCTGTCTAAATGCCCTGGGGTGGGAAAAAAGAAAGAGGGCAAATACCCTGCCCCCAGGAACATTGCCTTCCAACACTTCTGCAGTTTTTTTATTAATCATTGAATAAAACGGTCAACTGTTCAGTATTTTATGCAATGGTTAGTTGATTCTGATTATATTTATTTCTTTATCTTTTGTTTTTAACAGTTTGCTAGAGGATAGCACGTCATTAAATATTTTCTTGTATAAAAGCCATTTGTTTTTAATATTTCGTCTAGAATAATGACAATCCCATTCACAATGTTTAAAATTGAGAAAACATACCTTCAAAAACATCAACAAGTTTTTCTAGTCCCTGACAGACAAGCAAAGGCCTCATCCATCCCGATAAACTCATCCATCTTTCAAAAACATGTGTGTCAAATGCCTGGGGGTCTCCCTGGGTTATGCTAATACCCAGTCCCCAGGCCACGATAAAATTGCAAATACCCCACAGGCAAATATCCCATGGTTGCCTGGGGCGGGGGGAATTGATTGATGTATTAGAATATTCTGATTGGCAGAACAGTTCATGTACCTTCCATATGAAGTATCAGCCAACACAAATACTTTCTTTCCAGTGTTTTTCTCAATCAATGAAGCAACAGCTGCAGAGTCAATTAACAGTGAGTCTGGAAACTGGAGAGGCGATCTGAGAAAAAAGAATTTAACATAAGATTGTGTAGGGAAAGTCAAGTATATATAGAAAAAATATATTTATTAAGGAATGTCCTATAGGAAAGTGCATACTGACAGCTGTACTTTATTTAAGAATTAGAAAACAGTCCTAAGAAAGCACGCGCACTGATTGGTTAAAAATCGTGTTTGTATAACTCGATGGAGACACAGAACTAGCGCGCGCTGTTGACGTAGTGATGGTGCGAGCAAAGAGAATTCACATTTTGATAATCCAAGTTAACAAGTGGTTTTCCTTTTTCTCGTCGTGTTGTTTTCTAAAAGAAATAGAAAACATGTATTCCGTGTTTCTATCGAGTTATACAAACACTCGTGAAAGTTTGGGAGAACTCGAAAAAGCTGTGGAAACACTCGCCTGCGGCTCGTGTTCCCACAGCATTTCTCGTTCTCCCAAACTTCCACTCGTGTTTATATAACTCGATAGAAACTCAATAGAAACACGGTACATGTTTTCTATTTCTTAAATAGAAAACATGTACCGTGTTTCTATCGAGTTATACAAACATGAGTGGAAGTTTGGGAGAACGAGAAATGCTGTGGGAACACGAGCCGCAGGCGAGTGTTTCCACAGCTTTTTCGAGTTCTCCCAAACTTTCACAAGTGTTTGTATAACTCGATAGAAACACGAAGTACATGTTTTCTATTTCCTTTAGAAAACACCACGACGAGAAAAAGGAAAACAACTTGTTAACTTTGGATATCAAAATGTAAATTCTCTTTGCTCGTGCCATCACTACGTCAACAGCGCGCCCTAGTTCTTTGTCTCCATCGAGTTATACAAACACGATTTTTAAACCAATCAGCTCCCGTGCTTTCTTAGGACTGTTTTCTAAGACTAAATACTGCGCGCTAAAATTATAGAAACACAGAACTCGTGCGAGATGTTAACAAAATGGCAGCCAAGCGAAGAGAATTTAAATTTTGGAATAAATCAAAATACACAAACGATAACTTTCTTTTCCTTGTAGTATTTTCTAAAGACGTACAAAAACTTTTCTCTGTATTTATATCAGTTACATGTACAGAAAGAGTTGTGAAAGTTTGGAAGAACTGAAATAAACTCAACTGAGTCGTGATCATTACCTTCTCAAAACCATGACTTTTTATGACATCCACGCATCTCGAAATTTCATAAAAATTATTGATGTCTTTCCTTGTAGCTAAAGCATCCGTAGAGACGTCTATTTTTCTTTCTATGACTTCTTTTTTCGCCGCCACTAAACTGCACCGCAGATGACCTTTCGGCTTCGGCCATTTTGTTTGTTAAAAGCTTCCGCTGACCGAGTTTTGGACCAGCCTACCTAGTCCCGATCCCGCGGGAATCTCCCGTGGGGTCCAGCGCGAACGTCCCCTCTCTAGCGCTGTTGCAAGCGAGTCACGCTCCTAGACTTCAATCACGCAAATTAAAAAGTCAGATTCATGACTATGTCGACTATGTAATAAGAGGAATTGTACTTGGGTACTGAATTAGATCATAGGTTCTTATTCTCATAGGTTCTTATTTGTTTTTCATTTGTTATTAGTTTCACGTTCACGCTTAACGAGCTTTCAGCTCCTAGGTGACACGTGGTTAAATAAAGTATTATTATTATTATTATTATTATTATTATTATTATTATTATTATTATTATTATTATTATTATTATTATTATTATTATTATTATTAATGTTTGAGTTGACTGTCAACATACATTTTTCTGACCTGCTGACTAAACTGAGCATCTCTTGCGCACGTCACGAAAGCGTTTCAAGGGGCCCGTTTCTCGAAAGCTCCGGAAACTTTTCGACCCGTTCCCGAAAAGCTATTATTTAAAGACGGAGACGTGTATACGCCTGAAACTTGAATAAAACAGCTCTGTAGGTATGATACTTTGCTACAGCTTCTAGGGTACGAAAACTTTTCGGGACCATCCTCGGGGAGAAACAGGCCCCAGGGCTCAAGGTGTAAATAGGTTCACAAAGGAAAAGAAAATGTTCTTCCAATAAGCTTTTGCTACGAAAAAAGACACTCTCTTTTTTTATCTGTTGTTTTTTTTTTTCAACTTTAGAACAGCAGGCAGTAATAGGGCATAAGTTGTTTGAATTACCTGCAACGTAAAGAATAAGTCAAACAAGGCAATATATGAATATGAAATGAACGAGTCTCCATAAAGAAGAATCTAAGACCTTTTATAGCACAGTCTGCAGTGCAGGCGGATTTTGACGGGGCGAGTGGATATTCCACTGAATCAGTTGTTCAGGCCGCCATCTTGAATTAGAAAAACAGTGAAAACCACCAAAATCGCCGTCCAGCACCTCAAGGCTATTTATAGTATGAATTCGATGTTGCATGCGTTGCGATTGGTCACTTTTATACCTGCGCGCAGATGATAATTCATCTGCAGTTGCCCGAGCGAGATAAAACGAGTCACGAATCAAATAAAAAGCAATTAAATTGTTCAAATATATTGACCGTAAATAATGGACCGGAAAATACTTAACTGATCTCGTGTTCTTTGCATTCACGCAACCAGTTTAAAAACACGAAAAGCGCGGACAAAATCATGCAGGAGAGAACTTTTCTTTCCTCATCCCTTCGGCGAGAGAAAATTGGAATAAGTAACCCGACAGACAAAAGCGCAGTATTGACTACAAAAACAAACACTTACAGTTTGCATTTTTTCCTCTGTGATTAGAAATGTGTACCCTAGAGAAGAATAAAGGAGATTATGTTTAATGCGAAGAACACCCCTATGAAACTCAACATGATGGCAATTTTGCTACTAATTTATTTTTCTTGCAGTGAGCCCCCAGAAAACCCAAAAATTTTCCTTTCGCAGCACCTGTTATGGTTATCCACCTGTTAGGCCTTTGTTTGGTTCATTCCCATTTACGTCTCGTCCCCCACCCCCTTCATAATCTTCGAGGTAACATTGGGTAAAATAGACTTTATATAGTAGATAGATCGAAGAGGTTATTGAATATAACCGAAAAATTACTGTAATTGAACATGACAGTATGCCAATATCTTCCCTGTTTAATAAGTTTTATCAGGCCGGAACAGGCAGACGACTGCATGAATAGTTCAGATCTGGCGTTGAAAGAACGAACCGAATACGAGACGTGTAACTTGTTTCACTGAGATGAGCAAGGCCGCCGCGAAATCTGCGAGGAAAGTACTTCCCCTATGCAGATTATAACAAAAGGGGAAGATATAGCCACTTGGAGTTTTTTTCGCTTATGCATCCAAAAGCAGATATTGGCAGGTTGCGGATTTTTCCGTTTGACTAGTTTTACAGGTATTATAATTTGTGGGTCTTTGCACTTCTTATGGGTAAATTGATTCAAAGATTTATTTGCTAGGAACTGCATGGTATCCCAATATCTGCACGAAATGAGTCAAATAAATTACAGTGCAGCATTTTGAAACCAGGCATATGCTGCAGTTCAGTCATGAATCTATACGGTTGTTCATTAAGCCCTAGCCTTATAGGAAATCGAAAATTTGTCGAATTAAATTTCCAGAGGCCGTCCCCAGTCAGGCCTAGCTAGTCTAATTGACATCTGCTCATCACCTGTTGAATTGAGTCTGTTGGTTCGGGTTATGAATAATTCTCAAACATTCAACAGGTACTGATCAACAGTTCATAATTTATCAGCGCAGTCCTGTTGGCTTGAGATCTGCATGGCTGCAGGTAGACAATTCGTTAGCCGCTGTGACAACACTTGTATACTACCGCGCAATAACAGCTTTTCATTTTTATGTATCATCTGTTGGAAAACCGGTTAACAGCAGGTTTATTTTTCGCCATACATAAGCCACATTATTGATCGTTTCTTCTTTTTCGTCGATCGGGAAAAGAAAGTCAATTGGGCAGTTTTACTGTCCATACGAATTTTCATAATCCCACCGTAGAATGAATATTTTAGGTTCTCGCGAAAAAACGGGAAAGGACTATTCAAGAATATCAATCATATTCAGAGAAAGACTCTAACTTTTTACTACTTTTCACAACAGACCTCAGCCTTTCATTTCATCATTACAAGCCGAGAGCTGAACCGTAATGAAATTAATCGTGCCACATGAAGAGGATTTTTTTCAGTCAACCCAAAGTGGACTTTCAAGTCTTAAAATTTAAACAAATCTTGAGTCTAAAGAAGGAATCGAACAAAAGAGACTCGTATTTCTTCTCCCTGCTCCCGGTAATGTTTCCCTCTTAGTTTGTTTTTGGTTTCACTGGCCAGTTGTGGCGATTTTTTCCTGCTTGATCAAATCGTGTATTCTTACAACCTATCATCTGCGATTTGCCATTGAGAGGTAAAGAGAAAGTCAATATTTATCACAATTGCTGTATGCTGGTTCTAAAACAGGTTGATTGAAGCCGGAGGAAAAAAGGAAAACCGAGGAGTTCTAAGACTTGCCGCTAAGTGGAGTTATCAGGACAAGCCGGAAAAATTATTTTTAAGCCGCGCCGGTTCATGTTGACAGTAAAAATTATTTCAAAAACGATTTAGAAGATTTGAAAACACCTGTTGCTTCTTGTAATTTTGGCACCGAGAGTCGAGACAAATAAAATAAGCAAGGTAAACCAAGGTGAGAGTATCACGGAAAGAACAAAACAAAACAAACTTGAGAATCTGCCAGCGTAATTTTTTGGCGTGCTGTCGGCGATAGTAGAAAGAACTGAGACAAAAAAAGAGTGATTTCGGCAAGTATTTACAAACCGGTGCCTTGCAGCAGGGACAGTTCGCTAATGCTATTGTCAACTTCAATTGTTTTGAGAAATTTGAACACATTTGTGAAGCTCTAAACTTGCCTTTGATGAAGAGACCTCAAGTTGCGATTTTCCATTCGACGGCACGCGTGCTCAGAAGAGAACACACTTCTTTTCAATTGCGCTTCTGTTTTGTTGAATATGGCGTGTCGGAAAAACATCGTGCAACGTTCGAAAATACGACGATATTTATTTGAATTCTCACTGACTCTGGCGCAAAGGTACCGTATGTTATCAGTTCTGAAGATTAAAATTAGAGCAAAATGGACAAAAATCGAAGCGCAAACATTTTTCTTAAAATTTTGAATCATTACGCGCGGCGAGCTGCTTCTTTTTAAACACCGAAAACCCGTTTTCAAAAGATTTTTAAAGCGCCGAAGCCGCAATTCGATTTACCGTTTTGTTATTTCCCTTCGCACTCTTGTTACGGAAGTGCAGAAACCCTCTGAATTTCTTTCGAAAAAATTTCTTAAACCTACACTTATAATTTATACATGCAGGTTTATCGTTTCTATGGCAAATATCAGTATCACAAAACCCTGGATTTAGCCGATGATTCATTCACAGAGCGGAGGAGGATGACGGATTCCTTGAAATTTTATAATTGCGTTATATATTCTAAACTGTCGTCTTATGCAAATTATTCGAGGCGCGAAAGAAAAGCTGGGGTGGGGCTGTCAATTTGAACCGCAGTCAATAAGGACCGTTGATTCGCATGAGTAAGCACGGATTTCCGTGAATTGTCCCTCGCTGATCGCCGAAAATACCACAAAATTGCGCATAGAAATTTCAATTACAACTGTAGGATTGAAGTTAAGTTATCGGAAGGTATTATGCCAGTGTTTTAACACATTTGCGGGGGTGTTGTGCGGAGAAGTACTGGTGGTTGAACAGATCATACCGAAAGAATTTGTAAGACCTGAAAGTAGTAAGTTGGCCTTATTTGGAGCAGACCCGGGGGGTTGTTTTCCGTGACGACCAATCACTGACAAGACCGCCATTTTTCAGCCAATCATAGACGAGCCAGTGGTTCGATCCGAACAGCCAGTAACTGATTCACATCGAAGAAAAGTTCTGTTCTCATCATTCGCTCGGGAAAATTTTTGAACAAGTTATTGCAAAATGATGAACAGCAGTTTTCAACTGGCGTTCTACGATACACCGGATTCGCTCTCGCTGCAAGAAATGGTGGAGTGCGACAGCCGCGAAATGGACTTCAATTTGAACGATCCGTTGTTTCAACTGCACGAACAAGGTATATTTCAGGACATCCACCAGCAGATGATGGCAGTAAAACAAGAAAGGCCCAGAACGGAATGCACTGGTACAGGCGATTTAACAAACTTGCAATGGCTACAGAGCGTTAGTATACCAATGGAGAAAGGCTCTAATGGTGAGAAACAAGTGATGGTCGATCCTAATACTGCGTTACCCGTGCAGTGGCCGAATCACCAGGCAGTTTCCATGTCCCAAGTACACACGCAAGTTAACGTTACCGCCGTTCCAGCGCCTCCGATTCTGCAGGCACGTGCGACGGATTCTAAGCCAAAAGTCCAGCAGCAAAATGCGAAAAATGGCATGAAAGATAGCTTAAAATCACAGGAAAAGTCCTACCCAAAGCCGCTGTTTTCTTATTCGTGTTTAATCGCGATGGCCTTGAAGAACAGCGATTCAGGCACACTCCCTGTCAGCGAAATTTACAAGTTTATGATGTAAGTTTCATTTTGGCGCTTAAATGGACCATGTCAATTTCATCAAACTTGAAACAGCCACGGATTTTTAAACTTTGTTTTTGTTTTGCAGGGGAAAGTTTCCTTATTTCAAGACAGCTCCAGATGGATGGAAGGTGAGTGTTAATGTTTTTATCGAATCCATTCTTCGCATGGCCGGTACCTGCGAAGTTTGAATTTAAAAACATGAAGGCAGTAACGGTTCACGTTACATGTTAAGTAATTCGTACTCTTTCTGGGATTGTTCCATCCAAATTTGTCATGCTTACGATTTTTTCTATAACTTGATAAAATCTTAGGAAGCTATGAGCAAACTTTTAAAACTTTCCTATCGTTATCTCAACGGTTTCCTGAAATTCGGCACTTGAATGGTTTTCCTCGCAGCATTACAATGGGTTTTGAACAGCTGACAGCAATTCGAATGATGTGGAAATTTCATCTCCTCGATTATTCCCTGAATAAAACCACTTCTATAAGCATTTATTTCTTTAGAGAACATGATCATTTCGGCGAAAATCGAGCAGTTTGGCAACGGGATGATAATTTCATCGCATTTCACTCTATTTCATGACATCTAGTACTGTTGGTGTTTATTGAATCGGATGTAACACAATGGACTAAAGGTTGTTCGAATAGGAAGTGTTGTCAACGCAAGTCTTGTCCATCGGTTCCATCGATGGATCTATTTTTGGTGAAATCTTTGACACACGTGAATCGAGACGTAGTAACAAATTGCTGACGAAACCTGCGACCAAGTGGATATGTCAAAATGACTTTCAATGTGGACGTTCATCATAAAAGCACTTCGCAAAATTATTATAGCGTGTAGCAACGAATAAGTGCTAATCTAAATTTGCTAAGCGGTCTACGCGAGATTTTATGGGAAAAGCATTATGCCATGGGTTTAGGTTATGGAATATTTGCGGTCTTCTGAATTGGAGAAAAGTAGCAGCCATGCACGTCTCAAAATTTTAACAGTATGTAGCATGGGTGGGGCCCATAATTTTATTTATGGGAGGTCAGACAAGAATTCCATAAAAATGCTTTCCATCTCTCCGGCAGTACGTTGTTCTTCAGGTCTATTTTTATGGTTAAATACTTGTTAGGATCTATAAGACCGACGTTTCATTTCCACATCGAAGGCACGAGATCGAGGGTACGATATAAACAGAACTCCACCCGAAATATTGCAACTTCGATTCTTGAAATTGTTCTTTACTTTACTAGGACGAAACTGAAGGGAAAACGTGCAGAATAACAGGGTTATAAGCCTCAGCGGTAGATAAGGGATTCATCGAGGCTCAAACGGCTTTTTTATCACAAAGAAATTGTATTTCTTCTTGAAGATTTCTCATTCTATACAACAGGTGGTTGAAACCTTGAATAATTTATGGTCATTCTAATTAAGGTCCATATTGCAGCGAAGGATCTGTATAATTTTTCTATCTTTACCCTAAAGCGGAATATAAATAGCGAAAACGCAAAAAGGTTTTTTTTTCATGGAAAGCTGGTTTAAATTGAATTTATCACTACGGACAACGTCAGAAATAGTATTCTTTGAAATCCTGTAGATGTATTAAGAACCCATGTTTTTTTTAATACCGGTGGATAGAGGTACCTTCGATAATTTCATGGTTTTTAGCCTTTTATTTTTGGCCTGGATCAAGAATAGACTAGAGAAAGTGAAATGATATTTCTATTCATTCACTCAGTGAGAATTTTATTGTGATCTGCGAAACACACTTTATAAATTACACCCAGTGGGGAAGTCAGTTCCTCTCACATTTCCCGATGCAAATTTTTCCTTTTGACGAATTAATTACTACGTTGTTGTTGAGTCGCGTGTCGTAATGTTTTACTTGCCGTGTTCCAGGCTGCTCAGGTTTCTTGTAGGAAAGGGGATTATGTCGAAAAAAGTTAACAACTGCATGTACATTGTATCAAATGTATTAAATTGACATATTTGTTGTTTTTTGAATCTTCCCATTTTTTTGCAATGAAAGTTTCCATTCACTTCATGCTGGCAATTGAATGAATGTGGTCAGAGCTTTTCCACATAGTGTTGTGCCATAGCAAGTTCACCCCAAAATAATTCTTTTCAAAATGTGTATCTTTGGATCAATTTCTGCGATTTTTCCACAAATTTAATATATTTGTATGTATTGTACCATGTATAAGGTTAACCAAATACTTCAAATTAATTTGCGAGAGATAAATAATGCCAAATTATTCTAACATTTCTGCAGCTTGAAATATATGACACTTAAATTTTTTTCTCACAAAGGAATTTAATCTTACCTTCAGCAGCCTATTAATAATATATTACTTTCCACTACCACACCTTAATTTGCTGTGATTTAAAGACAAAAGGGTTTTCCACAATTTGCTATTTAAAATGGCCAGAATTGTTGGAAAGTACTTATAATCATTAAAACTTTCACAGACTTTTATGCCAGATTCTTATAATTCACCATAACTTTTTGCCTGTGGTAACAATTCACAGAAAAAATAAAACTAAATTTGTCATATATTGCTCAGTGTGCATAAAATTGAGAAATCCACCAAAATTTAACCATTGAATAATGTGATTAGCTTTCTCTCCTTAATGGATCTTAGACTTATAAAAATATTGTTTTGTCAGTTACTCTCAGATGCAAATTATGATTGTGAACCTTTTTTATCCATCTTTGGTTTTTGTTAACATGGTTGAGTACAGTGTTTTAACAATAACATGAAGGATAGGGTAAATTTTATATTAATTTTCAAAATCACTGACTGCAATAATCTCCAGTGTACACATGCGTACACTCGGATATTTTTGCCACATTTTTATATGTTACATAATTTGTCTTTGATTTGGCGAGGGCTATCAAGATATCAAAATTATATAGCACAAGTGTCTTATTGTTAAAATTGAGACATACATTCACTAATGGCTCTGCTGGTCAATATTGTAAGTTGATCACCTTGGATGAAAATGCAGGAGTCTTAATGAATTTTGCTACAGATATTTTCTCTGTAGGATGAAATATACTTTCAAACAGTTAAGCAATTTAGTTTTTTATCCTACTTACACTATCGATGTATTGATGTATACTGATGTACATGTACTACATAACAACTAATTAGCATATCATAGTGGTGCTCCAAGTCTTTATTTTGCACTAAAATTGTAATAGCTCCATAGGTCTGATAATTTTATTGGAGCGCATAAAACGAGCCAGGTTACTTAGTTATCTTGTCATAATAATTGTCATACAATTCATATATGATTTAGCTGTCATGTCACTCTAGATTATCTAATGCCAAATGTGATGAACAGGCTTCTGTGGAACAATTTAATTCTGCAGAGTAATTAGTATCTAACCTGTGAATTATGTAAGCAAGTTAAGGTTTGTAGTGGTAGTCAGATCAGATTAATTAGAAGTGGGTTAATCATATGTCTGGCAATTTCCCATGGCAATTCCGCTGTTTCATGGGGCTAATATATCATTTGACACAACTCAGCCTAGTGTTGCAGTAATCATGGTTATATATTAACTAGTACATAATACCGGTAACTCAAATTGAATGGTTGCTAAAAAAGTTCTGAGAAAGTTGTTGATCAGGGAAAGTAACTTATTAGCAGCTCATAACTTTTTAGTTAATTGTGTTAAAGTTTCAGATTACTGAGTAATTTCATTTAGCATTTATATTTGATAGGTTTTACAGTAGTTATTTTACAGAAAAAATGGACGCAGTCTTACTACATCAGTTTTTGATGTAAATTATTTATTGCTTCAAGTGGATTTAATAACTTGTAATTCCTTTTCAGAATTCTGTTCGACACAATCTCTCTTTAAACAAGGCATTTTGTAAGCTAGAGAGACCTCAAGGTGCTTCACAGAGAAAAGGTTGTCTATGGTCACTTAAACCTGAGAGACGTGAACAGATGGACAAGGAAATCAGAAAGTGGAAGAAAAAACATGCCGAGGCAATCAGAGCCAGTATGGCTAATCCAGGTGTGTATGAATGATAGTTAGAAGTGAAGTTAACATGTAAGATTGTAATATGCTGTTTACTTGTGGTTGACTTCATTTACTGGTAGTCTGTCATCAGTGAATTTGTTAGAAGAGGATTCTTCGTGATGAGTGTTAGGAGTCAGTAAAATATCTTGTGCAGTTCCAGAAAATATCCATACTCCCCCCACAGAAGGGATTGGAATTTCCTGGAGGTTGGGGGGAGGGAGGGG
>JAHPZR010037741.1:5000-25000 GCA_019787425.1 Platygyra sinensis
CACAAGGTAGGATAATGGTCACGTTATTCTGAAAATACCTTGTTCCTTCTAAATGAATCTCACAGTTCTCAAGTCAAGTATTTGAAGAGGCCAAAACAACTTCAACATTGTCTGTACATTTGTTTTTGTTGATTGCTGCTTGTACCACAGCCACTGTAGGCAAGAACACAGAAAAACTAAAATCTCATCACAGCTCTAGCCATAACTACATCATCAGTTTCAGTTGGTAATAGACCTTTTTCGCTTGTACATTTTGTTTTCCCAATACAGATCATGTGATGATACTCAGGAGATTTGATCTTTTGTTTTGTTTATTAAAAAGGGTACATGCAAGCATGAATATGTCTGCATGTACTCTTTTTTAATGAACAAGACAAAGGATCAAATCTCCTGAGTATCATCACATGATCTGTATTGGGAAAACAAAATGTACAAGCGAAAAAGGTCTATTGTACCTCAAAATATACCGAAAATTTTGTTTAAAGATGGTGGAGAAAGATCAATTGTGAGCGATTGCACTCATGAATAGAAAATAAATTTTGAAGGTTTTCCTGAAAATGGTTGCTATGGCAACCAGCCACAGCCTTTGCAGGTTTTATATGATAGCATTAACTGTAACAATACTGTAACAATTCCTGCTCTTTCACAAAACAAGATTTGATTTTCAAACAAGCATGTCTTGTATGTTTCTTTGTCATTCTATACAATAAACTACAGTTTCGACAGTTAGCTGTTGTTTTCAGTGCTCTTTACAGGCTTTATTTGGAAATGACCCTATTTTGCACCACACAAGATTTGTTTCCAAACCCAGTCAACAAATAATCTATTCTCACATGACAGAAGTTAAAATGTTAAGACTTTTTTAGATTATTGTATAACAAAACTATCCGTCATTAAGTCCCCCAAAGACTGTTTCAAAATGTTTTCAACAAGTGTTCAAGGGTCTTAAATCTTTTGTTTTCTAAAAAGTTGAATTTTTCCTGAGCATCGCCATATTTTGAGGTACATACCACCTTAACATAAATGGGAGATAGTAACGTGCTAGAACAACTACCACATACCACTCTGTCTGCTCAAAGCCACCTGCTAGCAAAATGATTTTTCCAGAAAATCATAGTTAATAGAGGCGAATTGTTATGAAACTCAACAAAGTTTTTTATCGTATGTTTTTGTTCTAGTTTTTGGCCTTGACGGTGCACAAAACACAATAGTTGTTTACTCCGTACTTAGGATTTAACCAATAGAAACGTGTTGGTTACGTAATTCATGAATAGTGTACGAGGGCAAAACAAAAGATTGTGCACTGTCATGCACCTTCCAACATAAATCTTGGCATCTTTGTTTGCTCCTTTGATGTTTGCCAGGCTTCATAACCAGTCCCCTGTATTAACTATGAGAAAATCTAACACATTTCTATTCTCAACAATCACTCCACAGAGGTTTAGAGGCAAATCTGAACTGTCTAAAATAATTTTGAAGCATGTTTCTTTTTGTAAAGAACCTGATTTGACTAAGGGACCAAGATATGCTACTGATGCCCTACCTAGCATCATCATAAGAGATGGCCTTTCACAACTGAGGCTCATTCAAAATTATTGACACCTTGACAACATCAAGCTTGAAGCACTATGTGAACTAGATGTTGGCAAACAATGGGCAATTCCAGAAAATATCCATACCCAACCACGGACGGCTTCCATGTTTTAACCCCCCGTTGCCTTCAGAAATTCCAAAATGCGTTACCCCCCCATGCCCTCAGAATTCCATAATCGTGAACCCTCCCCTCCCTTTCAGAAATTCTGTTTTTTTTTTGGAAGTACAATTTCGACTTAGCAACGCTATATGAACAAACGAACATGATGTAGCGGCACCAGGCGAGAAGCTTTTACTCTTCAGCGACAAGAAAAACCTACTGCTTGTGGTAGTCTGAATTTGGCTCTAAAAATAAACACCACGTACGGTAACTTTCCTCCTCTTTGTTTTCTTGTGTTGTTTTGACGTTTACAAAGCAGAATAGCTCAAATTCAGACTGTTAAAATCTTTCGGCGGTCAAATATACCCTTGCTTCCTCGTTGTGTCCTTTTATACACCATGTAGTGTGCACGAAAAGTGTTCTCAACCCATATGGCAGGCGTTCCTTGGAAGCGAGTGACTGGTTCGAGTTTTTTACTGAGTAACAAGAAATTTGCAAGCGGAAAGATACATTTTTAGATTTTATTCATGTGACAAGAACTTAATCAAGGTAAATGTGAAACCCACGTCTTACTGTGAACACTTCTATAAGTTATGAGCGTAAACACGCCTCTGATCTATTGATGCTTGTCTTCTGCTTCCGTGGTCATACGTTCGTGGTTTATTTACGAGCTACAAAAGTCCACAACAATAGCGTTTTCAAGGAACTCACTCTACACTTTCTACTTCAGAAATCCCATCTGTGAAATCCCCCCCATGTCTTCGGATTTCCAATTGTAAATACCCCCCCATGCCCTCAGAATTCCATAATCGTGAACCCCCCCTTCCCTTTGGAAATCCAAAAAGCCGTCCGTGGTATAGGTATGGATATAGAGGACTTCGCGCTTGTTGGGGGATCATGGGTAATCAGGGCAAACGAAAACAAGATGGCGGCCGTGTGTACCTGGTAATGCTCGCGAAACTGAACTGTTTTGGAACTGTTTGCGGCTTTTCGCTCGTGAAAAGGAAAACTGACATCAAAAATGGTTCTTCGGAGAATACTGCAGGTGATTATTTTGACATTTAACAGCCATTCATATTTATGTAGTGGTGTACTGTCGAAGTCATGCCACATTATCGCTGCTGTGTTGGCGGATGCGATAACGATTCAAGGTATCCAGAAAAAAAAAAAATACTAAAGAGAGAACACGCTACTGGGGACTTGACATTGTATTACTTCTCTAAGGATTCAAAGGGTGAAAAGGACTGGAGCATTGTGAGGACTGTGAGCCTTGGTTAGTTTTGTGTTAAGAATGTTAAGCCCGATTATATGTGCACTTGAATCAGTCACCGTATGTTTACTCCTGGTCACTCATATTCTGTACCTTGATTGTCTAGACCTGCGTTTACATGTGTATTCTTCATACTGTTTTTAAAATAAAACCTGTTGTTGTTGTTACATTTCTTTGATTTTCATGCCTGGGGGAATTTGTAGGTAGGAAGAGATTGCAAGAGTAATCTGCAGGGGTCCTGTGCACAACACACAGGGACTGAAGGTTGAACAAGCATTAGCAAGCAATGAGTGTTAAACCCAAGAGAGAACCCTCTTAGCCAAGATGTTTATTCACAGCAAGTAGTTTCAAGTTCCATAATGCAAAACACAAACTTTGAAGTCAAATGAAGCACATACTTTCCATTAAATGACTAAGTGAAAAGACAGACCAAATATAAAGACAGCGTTACGTGTTTCTTGTCCACGTTCTATATCATTGTAAGGTACATTCTTTGAGATTGTTGTTGTTCTGGGCAAGATAATTACAAGAACTACAAACAAATGACTGAGGACAAGATTTCTCGTCAATCTTTAAACAGCCCCAATGGTACCTCAGGAACAAGAGTCGCAGTGCAGACTATTTTCATTACAATAATTGTCAAACTCCTTAGGTTCTAAACAGAGACTGTCACAAAGAGCACAGTAGTAAAGGGGTCTAAACCCAAGAATTACCCTTGGAGATAGGTCTCGAAAAATATTACAAGGTTTGGAAGAACTTGCTGCCAGAACACTGCTTCAAAATGTATAAGTTCAACAAATGGATCCCCTTTACGTGTCCAAACAACAACAAAAAACCGTCTCTCCAGTCCTGACATGGCAATCCCCCCCTGTAATTTGGGTGTAATATCTGTGCCCTCTTTTTAGCTTAAGCTTTCCTTCATGCATTTCCAAATATTCTACCTTATTCCAAACGTCTGAAATAAGCATGCCTCTCACTGATTAGGGACACTTGTATTCCATGGCAACATTTTCCTCATGCATGCATCCCCACCCCACCTAATAGATAGGAGTTCACTAATATCTTCTAGAAGCAGCAGCATTGCTAAAAGTGGAGACACTTTGCATTTCACTGATTGGCCTGTTTTCCTCATTAACTTTTTGAGTTTAACATTGACATCATGAAAATGGGAAACAGTTATTCTACCCTTATGCTGCCTTTTCCAAACATCATGTATCTTGTATCCTTCTGGGCTGTATGTCTTTATTACTAGAGTTATTCCAAGAACATGCTCTTTCAGTACAGGATGGGTATATGAACCCGTGTTCTCCTGCAAATTCTATTTTGTAGAGTAGTGCAATGACATGATTGCAGCACTTGCTGTAGTCAGCTGTGTACAGGTACAATATCCACCAACTGCTTCTCCTGACAATTGAATAAAGACCCAGACTTTATGAGATTCATCCCTGATTCTCTGTGATGGAGTCACTGCAGCTTTTAAGAAGACACCTTCAGTGTTTATGGTCTCTACATAGACCTTATGAACAAAGACACTTTTCTAAAATGAGAAGGCCTTTCTAACCTTATATTGACTAGTATAGTCTGTTGAAAATGCCTTGTTCTCTAAAATATAGCCGAAGATCTGCCCAGTGAACTTTTGGCCACTTAAATACGTTGTCCTCCCAACCTTCCATCTCCAAGGGATCTTCTGTCACATCACAATACTTTAATATGTCACTGTATACCCTTTGCAGAGTACAAAGAAGAGTCTCTGCAGTTTCTTTTATAGGCAGGTTTTACTCAAATGCTACTAACGCACGGGCTGCTAAATGAGCATGATTACCGTGGTATGTTTCAGATAAAACCTTAGTTCTCCGGTGGAAAGATCAAGGAAATCCTCCAAGTGTTTTCCCATAATCGCATCATATGCCGCGTTCCCCTCGGAAGTTCCACGTTGTCCCTTCAAAAAGTGGATGAAAGCTCTTTTCTGTACTTGTTAAATGTCAAAATAATTACCAATGTTCTCCAAAGAACTATTTTTAATGTTAATTTTCCTTTGCACTAGCGAAAAGCCGCAAACAATTCCAAAACAGTTCAGTTTCGCGAGCATTACCAGCTACGCGCAGCCGCCATCTTGTTTTCGTTTGCCCTGATTACCCATGATCCCCCAACAAGCGCGAAGTCCTCTATTTTCTGGAATCGCCCAATAAGCTGATTGTCAGCTAACAATAACCAGACATTTTTGCTGAATTAACTGCATTACTCATTGGTTAAAATTGATTCTTTACCAAAGTTAAGCCCTCAGGGACTCCCATACAAAAAGGACAAGGATGCTTCTCGCACCTTTAAGGCATTCAAAAAGCAGTCTTAAGGGTATTCAGGCCGCACCATACCTCTACCACCATTTTCGTTGATACGCCACTTTCGAAAAACAAAACACCCGCGGAAACGTTTCCAAAATTTCCATCAATCATACATGTCATCGACAGATCGGATTGAAATCCACATATCACAGCCCGCTAGCATGACGTAAAGAAGGTCAGAAGGTCACACTAGTGACTGTGATTAGTGGATTTCGATCTGATCTGTCGATAACATGCAAGACTGACGGAAATTTTGGAAACGTTTCTGCGGGTGTGTTTTTTTTTTTCGGAGTTGTATATCAATGAAAACGATGGTAAGGCATTCAAAAAGCAGTCTGAGGCTATTCAGGCTCAAACGGTTCACACTTGTCATAACTTTAAGGCATTCAAAAAGCAGTCTTGGTACCTCTTAGGGTATTCAGGCTCAAAAAAGTGAACAGCAGGAGATTAAATTTTAGAATGTTGAGTGGGAAAATAAGACAGGAGAAATTTGACAGTCAACTGATTTATTGCTACATTTAAAAATAATAAAGGTGTCAGTTAATGAGTAGTTATAAAATTGGTACCTCTTAGGGGCAAAAAATATTTAAGCCATGTTCACAAAACAGGATCTTGTTAATCTCTTAGGGGATCCTTTCAAAATTTCCAATGAGCACCCCTGTTCATTTTGTATGGGATTCCCCAACTCCCCCACAAGTTGAGCTAGTTCCGTCTATTTAAATATACACTAATTCAAGAACAGTAAGCCTTCAATGAATCATTTGAT
Source organism: Platygyra sinensis (assembly GCA_019787425.1). Taxonomy (NCBI): domain Eukaryota; kingdom Metazoa; phylum Cnidaria; class Anthozoa; order Scleractinia; family Merulinidae; genus Platygyra; species Platygyra sinensis. The sequence continues at coordinate 11,072 of JAHPZR010037741.1, forward strand.
TCACCATTCATAAGAGCAACTGTGTCTGCAATGTAGCTTAAAAGAGCATCAACTGAATCCATGTCATCCCTCCAAACTTGCTTTAAAAGGTATTTCTCAACAGTTCCTTCAGCCTCCTTTGCAGACAGTGATAGACTGGGCTCTTCTGGTAAATGCACAGTAAAGATTATGGCCACATGTTTGTGCAGTGCATTCCTTTCATGACAGTAAGAGTAAAACAACAGGGGTGATGGAAATGGAAGGAGCTCCAGATGATGAATAACAGCCACTCTGTGATCGTTCTGAAACTTTTTCTTTAAATAGACATCCATTTTTTTCTTGACCTGGTCTGGTGGATGCCCTTTTTCGTCAGCTCCATCAATTCTGGCTAAATTTCTTTTGTGTCTTGGATCTAGCTTTTCAGCAAGTTTAGTGGCCAGACAATCTACCCACTCATGAGCTGGGGGTGGTGCAGCCAGCAAAAATACCAGTGGTCGTGATGGATTATTGTTTCTCAAGTGCACCAAGCCATGGTACTTTAAAATCTTCCAGAATCTTTCAGTCTGATTAGTAAATGATAATTGCAACTGGTCGACACCATTTCCGAAAACTTCCACCAATTCGAAGTCACCTTTCATTTCCCGCTCAGGAGCTCGAGGAGAAATATAGATAGCAAGTACCAGACATAGAACTGCACCCCCAATAAGAACTGCCACGGAACTGCATATATACCCTAAATCTTGTTTCGATTCAGTAACTTCCATCTCGTCAAATTTTTTCTGAACATCAAACGTTAAGGCCCATCAGGATGCAAGGGGGTACGCGCAATTTGAAGTCGACAATTGGGGGTCTTCATGGAGAACGATGTACACTGTGGAGGTCAATCGGGAGAGGGCACAGACGTCGGTCTTTGTGGGAAAGATTGGAATGTAGGAGGCGAGTGATGGCTGAAAAAACTTGTGAGTTATCGAGGGATGTGTCCCGTGTGGAGAGGCGACTAAGGAGAAAGTGAAGGTTTTTAGACGGAAAACAGAACAACTGGGAAGGGACGGTATGAGCAAGCGGAGCAAAGAACTGTCTTCCCCGGTTGATGGGCATCAGGAGAATGGAGTAAAAAAACTACGGCTTATACTACAAAGAAAATTAAGGACATGAACTGCGTTAGGTGGTTTTTGACGGTTTCTGCACAAAGCGGCTTTACTACAAGTGCACATATCTAAGGGTACTCTGTGATGGCGACACGAAGATCTCTGGTGGAGATGGTAAGCGTTGGCCCCACCACCCCGATCCTATGGGCCCCCACACCCCCCCCCACCCCCCCCACCCCCCCCCCCCATACCACCCCCACCCACCCCCCCCCCACCCCCCCCCCCCCCACACCACCCACCCCCCCCACACCACCCCTCCCCCCACCCCCACCCCCCCACCACACCTTTGTCCACCTCACCCCCCACCCACCATCTTGAGGAACAAAGTAGCGTAATTGGTGGTCCACTTCACTCCCCTCCCCCCAGTCCCGTCAATGCGAGCCAGCAACCTATTCGGCTGATATTCTTAAGAACAAGGCATTTTCAAACAGACTAGACGATGCAAATATATTGCAGGCGTGAGAAAGGCTCGTAGCCATGTGGAGAAAAGTTCGCCACTAAATGATTGGTTGCATAATGGTCTGTTGATTTAGGAGACCACGAAACGCCAACTGAATAAGGTGGTCGTCTTAAATCAGTGCAACCGGAGCGACGCAATCACATGACCACTCTCTTCGCAACCATTCCCTCACTACCCCTTTATTTCACACCGATGAATCTCATAAAGTCTGGGTCTTTATTCAATTGTCAGGAGAAGCAGTTGGTGGATATTTGTACCTGTACACAGCTGACTACAGCAAGTGCTGCAATCATGTCATTGCACTACTCTACAAAATAGAATTTGCAGGAGAACACGGGTTCATATACCCATCCTGTACTGAAAGAGCATGTTCTTGGAATAACTCTAGTAATAAAGACATACAGCCCAAAAGGGTACAAGATACATGATGTTTGGAAAAGGCAGCATAAGGGTAGAATAACTGTTTCCCATTTTCATGATGTCAATGTTAAACTCAAAAAGTTAATGAGGAAAACAGGCCAATCAGTGAAATGCAAAGTGTCTCCACTTTTAGCAATGCTGCTGCTTCTAGAAGATATTAGTGAACTCCTATCTATTAGGTGGGGTGGGATGCATGCATGAGGAAAATGTTGCCATGGAATACAAGTGTCCCTAATCAGTGAGAGGCATGCTTATTTCAGACGTTTGGAATAAGGTAGAATATTTGGAAATGCATGAAGGAAAGCTTAAGCTAAAAAGAGGGCACAGATATTACACCCAAATTACAGGGGGGATCATTGCCATGTCAGGACTGGAGAGACGGTTTTTTGTTGTTGTTTGGACACGTAAAGGGGATCCATTTGTTGAACTTATACATTTTGAAGCAGTGTTCTGGCAGCAAGTTCTTCCAAACCTTGTAATATTTTTCAAGACCTATCTCCAAGGGTAATTCTTGGGTTTAGACCCCTTTACTACTGTGCTCTTTGTGACAGTCTCTGTTTAGAACCTAAGGAGTTTGACAATTATTGTAATGAAAATAGTCTGCACTGCGACTCTTGTTCCTGAGGTACCATTGGGGCTGTTTAAAGATTGACGAGAAATCTTGTCCTCAGTCATTTGTTTGTAGTTCTTGTAATTATCTTGCCCAGAACGACAACAATCTCAAAGAATGTACCTTACAATGATATAGAACGTGGACAAGAAACACGTAACGCTGTCTTTATATTTGGTCTGTCTTTTCACTTAGTCATTTAATGGAAAGTATGTGCTTCATTTGACTTCAAAGTTTGTGTTTTGCATTATGGAACTTGAAACTACTTGCTGTGAATAAACATCTTGGCTAAGAGGGTTCTCTCTTGGGTTTAACACTCATTGCTTGCTAATGCTTGTTCAACCTTCAGTCCCTGTGTGTTGTGCACAGGACCCCTGCAGATTACTCTTGCAATCTCTTCCTACCTACAAATTCCCCCAGGCATGAAAATCAAAGAAATGTAACAACAACAACAGGTTTTATTTTAAAAACAGTATGAAGAATACACATGTAAACGCAGGTCTAGACAATCAAGGTACAGAATATGAGTGACCAGGAGTAAACATACGGTGACTGATTCAAGTGCACATATAATCGGGCTTAACATTCTTAACACAAAACTAACCAAGGCTCACAGTCCTCACAATGCTCCAGTCCTTTTCACCCTTTGAATCCTTAGGGAAGTAATACAATGTCAAGTCCCCAGTAGCGTGTTCTCTCTTTAGTATTTTTTTTTTCTGGATACCTTGAATCGTTATCGCATCCGCCAACACAGCAGCGATAATGTGGCATGACTTCGACAGTACACCACTACATGAATATGAATGGCTGTTAAATGTCAAAATAATCACCTGCAATATTCTCCGAAGAACCATTTTTGATGTCAGTTTTCCTTTTCACGAGCGAAAAGCCGCAAACAATTCCAAAACAGTTCAGTTTCGCGAGCATTACCAGCTACACACGGCCGCCATCTTGTTTTCGTTTGCCCTGATTACCCATGATCCCCCAACAAGCGCGAAGTCCTCTATATCCATACCTATACCACGGACGGCTTTTTGGATTTCCAAAGGGAAGGGGGGTTCACGATTATGGAATTCTGAGGCATGGGGGGGTATTTACAATTGGAAATCCGAAGACATGGGGGGATTTCACAGATGGATTTTGAAGTAGAAAGGGTAGAGTGAGTTCCTTGAAAACGCTATTGTTGTGACTTTTGTAGCTCGTAAATAAACCACGAACGTATGACCACGGAAGCAGAAGACAAGCATCAATAGATCAGAGGCGTGTTTACGCTCATAACTTATAGAAGTGTTCACAGTAAGACGTGGGTTTCACATTTACCTTGATTAAGTTCTTGTCACATGAATAAAATCTAAAAATGTATCTTTCCGCTTGCAAATTCTTGTTACTCAGTAAAAAAACTCGAACCAGTCATCTCGCTTCCAAGGAACGCCTGCCATATGGGTTGAGAACACTTTTCGTGCACACTACATGGTGTATAAAAGGACACAACAGAGGAAGCAAGGGTATATTTGACCGCCGAAAGATTTTAACAGTCTGAATTGAGCTATTCTGCTTGTAAACGTCAAAACAACACAAGAAAACAAAGAGGAGGAAAGTTACCGTACGTGGTGTTTATTTTTTAGAAGCCAAATTCAGACTGTTAAAATCTTTCGGCGGTCAAATATACCCTTGCTTCCTCGTTGTGTCCTTTTATACACCATGTAGTGTGCACGAAAAGTGTTCTCAACCCATATGGCAGGCGTTCCTTGGAAGCGAGTGACTGGTTCGAGTTTTTTACTGAGTAACAAGAAATTTGCAAGCGGAAAGATACATTTTTAGATTTTATTCATGTGACAAGAACTTAATCAAGGTAAATGTGAAACCCACGTCTTACTGTGAACACTTCTATAAGTTATGAGCGTAAACACGCCTCTGATCTATTGATGCTTGTCTTCTGCTTCCGTGGTCATACGTTCGTGGTTTATTTACGAGCTACAAAAGTCCACAACAATAGCGTTTTCAAGGAACTCACTCTACACTTTCTACTTCAGAAATCCCATCTGTGAAATCCCCCCCATGTCTTCGGATTTCCAATTGTAAATACCCCCCCATGCCCTCAGAATTCCATAATCGTGAACCCCCCCTTCCCTTTGGAAATCCAAAAAGCCGTCCGTGGTATAGGTATGGATATAGAGGACTTCGCGCTTGTTGGGGGATCATGGGTAATCAGGGCAAACGAAAACAAGATGGCGGCCGTGTGTACCTGGTAATGCTCGCGAAACTGAACTGTTTTGGAACTGTTTGCGGCTTTTCGCTCGTGAAAAGGAAAACTGACATCAAAAATGGTTCTTCGGAGAATATTGCAGGTGATTATTTTGACATTTAACAGCCATTCATATTCATGTAGTGGTGTACTGTCGAAGTCATGCCACATTATCGCTGCTGTGTTGGCGGATGCGATAACGATTCAAGGTATCCAGAAAAAAAAAATACTAAAGAGAGAACACGCTACTGGGGACTTGACATTGTATTACTTCCCTAAGGATTCAAAGGGTGAAAAGGACTGGAGCATTGTGAGGACTGTGAGCCTTGGTTAGTTTTGTGTTAAGAATGTTAAGCCCGATTATATGTGCACTTGAATCAGTCACCGTATGTTTACTCCTGGTCACTCATATTCTGTACCTTGATTGTCTAGACCTGCGTTTACATGTGTATTCTTCATACTGTTTTTAAAATAAAACCTGTTGTTGTTGTTACATTTCTTTGATTTTCATGCCTGGGGGAATTTGTAGGTAGGAAGAGATTGCAAGAGTAATCTGCAGGGGTCCTGTGCACAACACACAGGGACTGAAGGTTGAACAAGCATTAGCAAGCAATGAGTGTTAAACCCAAGAGAGAACCCTCTTAGCCAAGATGTTTATTCACAGCAAGTAGTTTCAAGTTCCATAATGCAAAACACAAACTTTGAAGTCAAATGAAGCACATACTTTCCATTAAATGACTAAGTGAAAAGACAGACCAAATATAAAGACAGCGTTACGTGTTTCTTGTCCACGTTCTATATCATTGTAAGGTACATTCTTTGAGATTGTTGTCGTTCTGGGCAAGATAATTACAAGAACTACAAACAAATGACTGAGGACAAGATTTCTCGTCAATCTTTAAACAGCCCCAATGGTACCTCAGGAACAAGAGTCGCAGTGCAGACTATTTTCATTACAATAATTGTCAAACTCCTTAGGTTCTAAACAGAGACTGTCACAAAGAGCACAGTAGTAAAGGGGTCTAAACCCAAGAATTACCCTTGGAGATAGGTCTTGAAAAATATTACAAGGTTTGGAAGAACTTGCTGCCAGAACACTGCTTCAAAATGTATAAGTTCAACAAATGGATCCCCTTTACGTGTCCAAACAACAACAAAAAACCGTCTCTCCAGTCCTGACATGGCAATCCCCCCCTGTAATTTGGGTGTAATATCTGTGCCCTCTTTTTAGCTTAAGCTTTCCTTCATGCATTTCCAAATATTCTACCTTATTCCAAACGTCTGAAATAAGCATGCCTCTCACTGATTAGGGACACTTGTATTCCATGGCAACATTTTCCTCATGCATGCATCCCCACCCCACCTAATAGATAGGAGTTCACTAATATCTTCTAGAAGCAGCAGCATTGCTAAAAGTGGAGACACTTTGCATTTCACTGATTGGCCTGTTTTCCTCATTAACTTTTTGAGTTTAACATTGACATCATGAAAATGGGAAACAGTTATTCTACCCTTATGCTGCCTTTTCCAAACATCATGTATCTTGTATCCTTCTGGGCTGTATGTCTTTATTACTAGAGTTATTCCAAGAACATGCTCTTTCAGTACAGGATGGGTATATGAACCCGTGTTCTCCTGCAAATTCTATTTTGTAGAGTAGTGCAATGACATGATTGCAGCACTTGCTGTAGTCAGCTGTGTACAGGTACAATATCCACCAACTGCTTCTCCTGACAATTGAATAAAGACCCAGACTTTATGAGATTCATCCCTGATTCTCTGTGATGGAGTCACTGCAGCTTTTAAGAAGACACCTTCAGTGTTTATGGTCTCTACATAGACCTTATGAACAAAGACACTTTTCTAAAATGAGAAGGCCTTTCTAACCTTATATTGACTAGTATAGTCTGTTGAAAATGCCTTGTTCTCTAAAATATAGCCGAAGATCTGCCCAGTGAACTTTTGGCCACTTAAATACGTTGTCCTCCCAACCTTCCATCTCCAAGGGATCTTCTGTCACATCACAATACTTTAATATGTCACTGTATACCCTTTGCAGAGTACAAAGAAGAGTCTCTGCAGTTTCTTTTATAGGCAGGTTTTACTCAAATGCTACTAACGCACGGGCTGCTAAATGAGCATGATTACCGTGGTATGTTTCAGATAAAACCTTAGTTCTCCGGTGGAAAGATCAAGGAAATCCTCCAAGTGTTTTCCCATAATCGCATCATATGCCGCGTTCCCCTCGGAAGAGGACGTTGCAGAACGTCGAGTTGAAGAACCCCCATTGCTAGAAGTGAGCAAAACAGGCAAAGAGAATGAAATTGATGTTCAGAACAAGCAGCCGAAAGATAACGTAAAATTTGACGAGATGGAAGTTACTCAGTCGAAACAAGGTTCAGGGTACATGCGGAGTGCTGTGGTGGTTCTTATTGGAGGTGCAGTTCTATGTGCGCTACTTGCTATCTATATTTCTCCTCCTGAGCGTGAAATGAAAGGTGACCTCGACTTGGTGAAAGTCTTCGCAAGTGGTGTCGACCAGTTGCAATTATCATTTACTAATCAGACTGAAAGATTCTGGAAGATTTTAAAAACCGTGGCTTGGCGCACTTGAGAAATAATAATCCATCACGACCACTGGTATTTTTGCTGGCTGCAAAACCCCCAGCTCATGAGTGGGTAGATTGTCTGGCCATTAAACTTGCTGAAATGCTAGATCCAAGACACAAGAGAAATTTAGCCAGAATTGATGGAGCTGACGAAAAAGGGCATCCACCAGACCAGGTCAAGAAAAAAATGGATGTCTATTTAAAGAAAAAGTTTCAGAACGATCACAGAGTGGCTGTTATTCATCATCTGGAGCTCCTTCCACCTCCATCACCCCTGTTGTTTTACTCTTACTGTGATGATCAGAATGCACCACACAAGCACATAGCCATAATATTTACTGTGCATATTCCAGAAGAGCCCAGTTTATTTCTGTCTCCAAACGAGGCAGAAGGACATGTTGAGAAATACCTTTCAAAGGAAGTTTGGTTAAGGGATGACAAGGATGCAGTGGCTGCTCTTTTAAGCCGCATTGCAGACACAGTTGCTCTTATGAATGGTGAATCAAATGATTCATTGAAGGCTTACTGTTCTTGAATTAGTGTATATTTAAATAGACGGAACTAGCTCAACTTGTGGGGGAGTTGGGGAATCCCATACAAAATGAACAGGGGTGCTCATTGGAAATTTTGAAAGGATCCCCTAAGAGATTAACAAGATCCTGTTTTGTGAACATGGCTTAAATATTTTTTTGCCCCTAAGAGGTACCAATTTTATAACTACTCATTAACTGACACCTTTATTATTTTTAAATGTAGCAATAAATCAGTTGACTGTCAAATTTCTCCTGTCTTATTTTCCCACTCAACATTCTAAAATTTAATCTCCTGCTGTTTCACTTTTTTGAGCCTGAATACCCTAAGAGGTACCAAGACTGCTTTTTGAATGCCTTAAAGTTATGACAAGTTGTGAACCGTTTGAGCCTGAATAGCCTCAGACCTGCCCTTTTTGAATGCCTTACCATCGTTTTCATTGATATACAACTCCGAAAAAAAAAAACACCCGCAGAAACGTTTCCAAAATTTCCGTCAGTCTTGCATGTTATCGACAGATCAGATCGAAATCCACTAATCACAGTCACTAGTGTGACCTTCTGACCTTCTTTACGTCATGCTAGCGGGCTGTGATATGGTGGATTTCAATCCGATCTGTCGATGACATGTATGATTGATGGAAATTTTGGAAACGTTTCCGCGGGTGTTTTGTTTTTCGAAAGTGGCGTATCAACGAAAATGGTGGTAGAGGTATGGTGCGGCCTGAATACCCTTAAGACTGCTTTTTGAATGCCTTAAAGGTGCGAGAAGCATCCTTGTCCTTTTTGTATGGGAGTCCCTGAGGGCTTAACTTTGGTAAAGAATCAATTTTAACCAATGAGTAATGCAGTTAATTCAGCAAAAATGTCTGGTTATTGTTAGCTGACAATCAGCTTATTGGGCGATTCCAGAAAATAGAGGACTTCGCGCTTGTTGGGGGATCATGGGTAATCAGGGCAAACGAAAACAAGATGGCGGCTGCGCGTAGCTGGTAATGCTCGCGAAACTGAACTGTTTTGGAATTGTTTGCGGCTTTTCGCTAGTGCAAAGGAAAATTAACATTAAAAATAGTTCTTTGGAGAACATTGGTAATTATTTTGACATTTAACAAGTACAGAAAAGAGCTTTCATCCACTTTTTGAAGGGACAACGTGGAACTTCCGAGGGGAACGCGGCATATGATGCGATTATGGGAAAACACTTGGAGGATTTCCTTGATCTTTCCACCGGAGAACTAAGGTTTTATCTGAAACATACCACGGTAATCATGCTCATTTAGCAGCCCGTGCGTTAGTAGCATTTGAGTAAAACCTGCCTATAAAAGAAACTGCAGAGACTCTTCTTTGTACTCTGCAAAGGGTATACAGTGACATATTAAAGTATTGTGATGTGACAGAAGATCCCTTGGAGATGGAAGGTTGGGAGGACAACGTATTTAAGTGGCCAAAAGTTCACTGGGCAGATCTTCGGCTATATTTTAGAGAACAAGGCATTTTCAACAGACTATACTAGTCAATATAAGGTTAGAAAGGCCTTCTCATTTTAGAAAAGTGTCTTTGTTCATAAGGTCTATGTAGAGACCATAAACACTGAAGGTGTCTTCTTAAAAGCTGCAGTGACTCCATCACAGAGAATCAGGGATGAATCTCATAAAGTCTGGGTCTTTATTCAATTGTCAGGAGAAGCAGTTGGTGGATATTGTACCTGTACACAGCTGACTACAGCAAGTGCTGCAATCATGTCATTGCACTACTCTACAAAATAGAATTTGCAGGAGAACACGGGTTCATATACCCATCCTGTACTGAAAGAGCATGTTCTTGGAATAACTCTAGTAATAAAGACATACAGCCCAGAAGGATACAAGATACATGATGTTTGGAAAAGGCAGCATAAGGGTAGAATAACTGTTTCCCATTTTCATGATGTCAATGTTAAACTCAAAAAGTTAATGAGGAAAACAGGCCAATCAGTGAAATGCAAAGTGTCTCCACTTTTAGCAATGCTGCTGCTTCTAGAAGATATTAGTGAACTCCTATCTATTAGGTGGGGTGGGGATGCATGCATGAGGAAAATGTTGCCATGGAATACAAGTGTCCCTAATCAGTGAGAGGCATGCTTATTTCAGACGTTTGGAATAAGGTAGAATATTTGGAAATGCATGAAGGAAAGCTTAAGCTAAAAAGAGGGCACAGATATTACACCCAAATTACAGGGGGGGATTGCCATGTCAGGACTGGAGAGACGGTTTTTTGTTGTTGTTTGGACACGTAAAGGGGATCCATTTGTTGAACTTATACATTTTGAAGCAGTGTTCTGGCAGCAAGTTCTTCCAAACCTTGTAATATTTTTCGAGACCTATCTCCAAGGGTAATTCTTGGGTTTAGACCCCTTTACTACTGTGCTCTTTGTGACAGTCTCTGTTTAGAACCTAAGGAGTTTGACAATTATTGTAATGAAAATAGTCTGCACTGCGACTCTTGTTCCTGAGGTACCATTGGGGCTGTTTAAAGATTGACGAGAAATCTTGTCCTCAGTCATTTGTTTGTAGTTCTTGTAATTATCTTGCCCAGAACAACAACAATCTCAAAGAATGTACCTTACAATGATATAGAACGTGGACAAGAAACACGTAACGCTGTCTTTATATTTGGTCTGTCTTTTCACTTAGTCATTTAATGGAAAGTATGTGCTTCATTTGACTTCAAAGTTTGTGTTTTGCATTATGGAACTTGAAACTACTTGCTGTGAATAAACATCTTGGCTAAGAGGGTTCTCTCTTGGGTTTAACACTCATTGCTTGCTAATGCTTGTTCAACCTTCAGTCCCTGTGTGTTGTGCACAGGACCCCTGCAGATTACTCTTGCAATCTCTTCCTACCTACAAATTCCCCCAGGCATGAAAATCAAAGAAATGTAACAACAACAACAGGTTTTATTTTAAAAACAGTATGAAGAATACACATGTAAACGCAGGTCTAGACAATCAAGGTACAGAATATGAGTGACCAGGAGTAAACATACGGTGACTGATTCAAGTGCACATATAATCGGGCTTAACATTCTTAACACAAAACTAACCAAGGCTCACAGTCCTCACAATGCTCCAGTCCTTTTCACCCTTTGAATCCTTAGAGAAGTAATACAATGTCAAGTCCCCAGTAGCGTGTTCTCTCTTTAGTATTTTTTTTTTTCTGGATACCTTGAATCGTTATCGCATCCGCCAACACAGCAGCGATAATGTGGCATGACTTCGACAGTACACCACTACATAAATATGAATGGCTGTTAAATGTCAAAATAATCACCTGCAGTATTCTCCGAAGAACCATTTTTGATGTCAGTTTTCCTTTTCACGAGCGAAAAGCCGCAAACAGTTCCAAAACAGTTCAGTTTCGCGAGCATTACCAGGTACACACGGCCGCCATCTTGTTTTCGTTTGCCCTGATTACCCATGATCCCCCAACAAGCGCGAAGTCCTCTATATCCATACCTATACCACGGACGGCTTTTTGGATTTCCAAAGGGAAGGGGGGGTTCACGATTATGGAATTCTGAGGGCATGGGGGGGTATTTACAATTGGAAATCCGAAGACATGGGGGGGATTTCACAGATGGGATTTCTGAAGTAGAAAGTGTAGAGTGAGTTCCTTGAAAACGCTATTGTTGTGGACTTTTGTAGCTCGTAAATAAACCACGAACGTATGACCACGGAAGCAGAAGACAAGCATCAATAGATCAGAGGCGTGTTTACGCTCATAACTTATAGAAGTGTTCACAGTAAGACGTGGGTTTCACATTTACCTTGATTAAGTTCTTGTCACATGAATAAAATCTAAAAATGTATCTTTCCGCTTGCAAATTTCTTGTTACTCAGTAAAAAACTCGAACCAGTCACTCGCTTCCAAGGAACGCCTGCCATATGGGTTGAGAACACTTTTCGTGCACACTACATGGTGTATAAAAGGACACAACGAGGAAGCAAGGGTATATTTGACCGCCGAAAGATTTTAACAGTCTGAATTTGAGCTATTCTGCTTTGTAAACGTCAAAACAACACAAGAAAACAAAGAGGAGGAAAGTTACCGTACGTGGTGTTTATTTTTAGAGCCAAATTCAGACTACCACAAGCAGTAGGTTTTTCTTGTCGCTGAAGAGTAAAAGCTTCTCGCCTGGTGCCGCTACATCATGTTCGTTTGTTCATATAGCGTTGCTAAGTCGAAATTGTACTTCCAAAAAAAAAACAGAATTTCTGAAAGGGAGGGGAGGGTTCACGATTATGGAATTCTGAGGGCATGGGGGGGTAACGCATTTTGGAATTTCTGAAGGCAACGGGGGGTTAAAACATGGAAGCCGTCCGTGGTTGGGTATGGATATTTTCTGGAATTGCCCATTGTTTGCCAACATCTAGTTCACATAGTGCTTCAAGCTTGATGTTGTCAAGGTGTCAATAATTTTGAATGAGCCTCAGTTGTGAAAGGCCATCTCTTATGATGATGCTAGGTAGGGCATCAGTAGCATATCTTGGTCCCTTAGTCAAATCAGGTTCTTTACAAAAAGAAACATGCTTCAAAATTATTTTAGACAGTTCAGATTTGCCTCTAAACCTCTGTGGAGTGATTGTTGAGAATAGAAATGTGTTAGATTTTCTCATAGTTAATACAGGGGACTGGTTATGAAGCCTGGCAAACATCAAAGGAGCAAACAAAGATGCCAAGATTTATGTTGGAAGGTGCATGACAGTGCACAATCTTTTGTTTTGCCCTCGTACACTATTCATGAATTACGTAACCAACACGTTTCTATTGGTTAAATCCTAAGTACGGAGTAAACAACTATTGTGTTTTGTGCACCGTCAAGGCCAAAAACTAGAACAAAAACATACGATAAAAAACTTTGTTGAGTTTCATAACAATTCGCCTCTATTAACTATGATTTTCTGGAAAAATCATTTTGCTAGCAGGTGGCTTTGAGCAGACAGAGTGGTATGTGGTAGTTGTTCTAGCACGTTACTATCTCCCATTTATGTTAAGGTGGTATGTACCTCAAAATATGGCGATGCTCAGGAAAAATTCAACTTTTTAGAAAACAAAAGATTTAAGACCCTTGAACACTTGTTGAAAACATTTTGAAACAGTCTTTGGGGGACTTAATGACGGATAGTTTTGTTATACAATAATCTAAAAAAGTCTTAACATTTTAACTTCTGTCATGTGAGAATAGATTATTTGTTGACTGGGTTTGGAAACAAATCTTGTGTGGTGCAAAATAGGGTCATTTCCAAATAAAGCCTGTAAAGAGCACTGAAAACAACAGCTAACTGTCGAAACTGTAGTTTATTGTATAGAATGACAAAGAAACATACAAGACATGCTTGTTTGAAAATCAAATCTTGTTTTGTGAAAGAGCAGGAATTGTTACAGTATTGTTACAGTTAATGCTATCATATAAAACCTGCAAAGGCTGTGGCTGGTTGCCATAGCAACCATTTTCAGGAAAACCTTCAAAATTTATTTTCTATTCATGAGTGCAATCGCTCACAATTGATCTTTCTCCACCATCTTTAAACAAAATTTTCGGTATATTTTGAGGTACAATAGACCTTTTTCGCTTGTACATTTTGTTTTCCCAATACAGATCATGTGATGATACTCAGGAGATTTGATCCTTTGTCTTGTTCATTAAAAAAGAGTACATGCAGACATATTCATGCTTGCATGTACCCTTTTTAATAAACAAAACAAAAGATCAAATCTCCTGAGTATCATCACATGATCTGTATTGGGAAAACAAAATGTACAAGCGAAAAAGGTCTATTACCAACTGAAACTGATGATGTAGTTATGGCTAGAGCTGTGATGAGATTTTAGTTTTTCTGTGTTCTTGCCTACAGTGGCTGTGGTACAAGCAGCAATCAACAAAAACAAA
>JAHPZR010037742.1:0-39101 GCA_019787425.1 Platygyra sinensis
TGTAGCCCTGGCCAATTTCAAAATCCGTCAAATGTAAAGCAGTTCTGGCTTTTATAATTTTTGTGTCTAAAATAAAGTAAAAGGCATTAAAAAAATTAAAAGAAATTTACAGGCAGCAAGTTGCATACAGTTTACTGTTAAGGGAAGTAGTATACACTCAACAATTGTCTCGTTAAAATGTGGGAAATACAGTCTAATTTTTTCATTACTGGGACATGTAAGTTATGTTCACTTCAAAAATTAAAAATAACATTTTATAAATAATGGTAAATATAAATTACCAGAAATCCAAAAGACCTCAAACCTATACATATGTAAACTTGACACCTTGACCAGTGTAAAACATTTTATATTTTATAAGCTAATTCTAGTTAATTCTTAGTCAAAATCACAGTCAAAACTGCCTCCTGAAGACCATGAATGGTCTGAACCCCACCCTCCAAACCCATGATGTCCAAACCCTCCTACAGTGTGTCCCAACATGTATCCCACTGCTGCTCCACCGACAACTCCTGCTGCAGCTCCCATCATCATTTTATTGCGGCCACTACGTTGCTGTGGTGGCTGTTGCATATACACTGTCTGTGGCTTACCACCTTGTACGTAGGTTGTGTGATGAGCTGGGTTGCCATAGTACTGTTGCTGGGGATATTGACCAGGTGGTGGGGTGGGGTAGTATGGTCCAGGAGCCTGCTGTGGGTACCCTCCTGGTGGTTGTTGAGGGTAGGCTTGTGGTGGGTAACTCGGTTGCTGTGGGTAAGGAGTTGGTGCATACCCTGGTGGTGGTGGACCTGATGGATATGGAGGCGGCTGTCCATAGGCTCCTTGTGGCTGAGGAGGCCCTTGAGAGTATGGCGGAGGAGGGCCAGCTATGTATTGATAGAGATATAAACAGAAATATTAAATTAAAGTTCTCAGTGATTTAGTAACACGGTTAAGTCTGCGTACAAGCCAATTTGCCCATCAGGCCAGTGCTTATCTTTGGTTTCTGTAGCACAAAGCAACTAGGAGTATTTTTACCCCCTGAATGTGATGCTACATGTAGTCCATTACAGGGTAACCCTCATTATTAAATTTGATGTTACCCATTTCTGTCCCTGAGAGAGGAGAGAGAGAGACACTGAGAGTAGTGTCTTGTCCAAGAACACAACACAATGATCCCAGCCAGGGCTCGAACATGGACACACACAAACCGGTGTAGAGCACACTAGCCATAGGGCCACTTTGCCTCCCACTATTTTAAGTTACATACAGCCACAATTGTGTATACACTATACTATATGAAGCATAGCTACACTGATAGTCTGCAAACTTTACTCACAAACTATTTCTTCTTTTTTCTATCAGCCAAAAGAGCTTTTCTGTTGAAACAATTTCTACTTGGCTCGTAAAATTCATGGAATAACTTTATCTTTTTCTCAGGTCATGAGCGGGCAGAATTCAACAAAGAGCAGGTGAAATTTTCTCATCTAATCGGCAACACCGGGTGGAATCTGTCGTGTTGATCCATTTTCGTGAATGAATTAGCGGTAATCATCAATCTCTCACCTTTACGACACTTCCATTCCATTACATGTAATCAATGCACATTTATCTCTATTCATGTTTAAATGGCAAGGATAGTCACTGTAAGTAAATTCAATTGAGTTTTTTAAAGTTGTGAGAGTATGTTTAGCACAGTTCTCTCGCTTGGGCTGTAATGGCACATAATCCTGTGTGTGTATCTCTGTACAATGTTGAGTAAAAAATGAGTCAAGCTCAGTTGAGTTTTACCTATCCGATCATTGCTGTATTTGAGAGAATTTCAGTGGAATGTATGCAACAAATTTCCTCACTATCTCCTACTCAATTTACAATAGAAAAGTCTGATTTAGAGTGATTGGCAATGACCGAGAGAATTTTTTTTACAGCTCATCTTCAAACTTTGCACGGAATTTCAAAAGGAAAAACAAGAACAATTTTAGAGAACTAAAACTGGTGAACCAAATGAAACTAAACATAAAGTTCAAAATAAATCTGTTGTCGAATACATCTTCCTTTGTCTAGTATCTGAATTATTTGTTCATTTACTTGTAAGATTTCTTCGAGCCTTCAGAGCAAGCCTAGCTGCAGGCTATATTTTTTTTCGAATTGTTTAGAAGGAGTGCAAGCTGATCTACTAACAGTTGCATAAACACAACCAATAATCTAAGCCAATCGACTGCAGGAAAAAAAGATAAATAGGTTGCTGGCTGGCTGGCTGGCTGGCAGGCTGAGGGTTGGTCCATATAGTGAAAAACTGTGACCTTGGACTAAAAGTGCTGCGGTTACAGTTTTTCACAATACAGACATCCCAGCCAGCCAATAACAGAGATATTCAGGACCCATTAGTGGCATATTTTCCATCTCCTCGCTCCTGAAGATATTGGCAAGATCATTTCTCACTTTTTCACAGGTGCTAACTGGTGCAAACAGTCAGTTTGTTTAAGTATATAGTCATGTATAATATATACTGGTAGTAATCCAAAGATAAAATTATGCAGTGGTTGAAGATATGAATTTAACAATCTTGTGTTTAAAACAATATTTTACTACATTGTAACTTGCTGTGCTTGTCTGTAAAATATTGTTTTTACCACTTCAAAAAAAGTTCATATCTTCGCACCACTGTGTTATTATCCTCTAGTATAAAACAACAGCTTACAGGATGAAGCTCCATGAACAACAGATGGATTAAAACCAATGGGTGGTGGATGAGCACCTCCTCCAGGAACGTTTGGAGTGGCACCATAAGGAGCAGCATTAGGTACGGCACCATATGCAGCAGCATTTGGAGCACCATATGACGGATATGACGACTTGGCAATGGTGCATTCTGTGTCCCCCCATATGTAAGCTAACAAAGAAATAAACAAGACAAATCAGTGGATAAACTTACTTGAGTTTCAAGCATCTTTGGAAATAAAACGGCTTCTGGTTCTGACAAATTTTGGTTCACAACAACCTACATGTACAAAGTAAACATGCAGGATGTTTTAACCCTATAGTCATGTACATTTGTATAATATATACTGGTGGTAATCCAAAGATAAAATTACGCAGTGGTTGAAGATTACAGAATGAAAGTGGAACAATAAACAATCTTTCCCTTTAAAAGTGTTTAAAACATATTTCTTTCACTTATAAGATAATACCAGTAGCTTACAATGCATGACCAGGGGTCAATTTAATAAAGAAATTACACTTGTAATCTACAAGTCGGACCATTGTTTTTACAACCGCAGGCGAAAACAAGTTTAATAAACATCGTTACAAGTCCAGGTTACAAGGGTCCGACTTGTAATTACAGGTGTAGCGCTACACGTGTAAAAAATGGTGAGTATCAAATTTAATAAAACTTTTACAAGAGTCCGACTTGTACTTTTACAAGAGTCCAACTTGTAAACCACAAGCGCAAAATACAAGTCGCATGATACTTGTAAATATTGAGTACGACTTGTAAAACAGATATTGGAGCGTCAAAACATGTCGTCTTCTAGTGAAGAGGAACTCGACGAGCTCCTTTGACGTCAAATTATCGGTCAGCCTAGGAATTTTGAAGAGAGACGGCTTTTTGACATTGAAAATTCAAGGAAGTTTCGTCTCCCTGGGACGCCTTCATCCACCTTTTGGAATTTTAAATAGGCCCGTAGATTTCGAAAGGGCAGCAGGGATATTAAAATTTGCAATTGTCAAAGTACATGTGCATTCAAGCGGATTTTACAATTGTAACGCTACAATTGTAATTTACACTTGTATCCTTACTCGGGATACACGTGTAAATTCCAGGGTGGAAAATTCTTTTATTAAATCCCTGTATTTACAAGTCTGACTTTACATGTGTAAATTACACTGTAAAAACTACAAGTGTAATTTCTTTATTAAATTGACCCCAGGCTAGGCGAGGATTAGCTTTATGTGTTGTATTTCACGGCCTACATCTTATCCAACCAGACAAATGTTGCATATCCAGTGTTCAAAGACTAGCTTCAACTTGCAACGGAGTGCAAGTCGGCGTTGTAGTTGGAACTGTTAGAGTGCTTACAACCTAGTGAAAATCGTAAAAGACACAAACTCGACAGAATTGGGGCCCAAGAAATCAGAACATTTTCATTTTCTTCTGATTCTGGAATTCAGAAACAGAAGCCGAAGAAACAATCAATTATCACAAGGCTCGAATCATTGTGATCGGTTTATTGTTCCACTTCTACAAAGTAGTTTTCACTAAACATTAACAACAGACTAGTAAGTCGAATCAACATTTTGCTTCTGACTCCATTGGTTTGATCTTTGACTAGACTGTATCATGCCATGCTTCTGATTAATGACCTCAACTACAACTCTGTCACTAGTGAAAACCAGCCCACTACGGGACCTATACCAATATCTCTCCATGCTATAAGGCATAAAAAATCTTTTAGTCGGCATCTTTATACATGTATTTGTAGACAGTAGAAAGATGCCCAATCATAACTTTTTTATTACACTTTTGTGGCATATCAGGCAAATTTGATCAAGTCAATGTTTGGTCAGATGTGGTTGTTAATACAAAACACAAACAAGCCTGATGCTGCCAAAGCATACCAAAAAGATCCAAGTATGATGTTTTCACCATACTGAACTGTGGAAGAAAAATTCAGCCAAAGTATTATATCAAGAAGCTCTTATGAAAGAACTTGAGAACACTTACTGGAACCCGAGCTTGTTCTAGGACTGAAATCCATTCCCTGTTTTTATAAAAGAGCAAAGTCTTATTAATAGTTACTTGAAAATTAAAACCAAGATAATGCCATTTCTGCAAGTTATTACATCTAGTAACATGGAACTAATAGCTAGATCAGCTGTTTTGAAAAAGACTGTAGTTCCATGCTCTAGCTCCCACAAGTCTCCTGTAGCAGCTTTCTAGTAGTGTGTCCTATCCATTAACACAAAGTGCAGCACTGGCAGATACATGTACCATCATCATATCCTAGATCCACAAAAAATATGCTGCAGGTATGTTTACAGTACATGTAGTAAAAAAGCACACTCTGTCTCCCTAATTCATTTATCCTACAGCAGGAAATAACTGAATAAATTGACTTTTTTACGATAACTGTAGAAATTCACGCGCGCTCATTGGTTAAATTTTATTGTCCATATGCGGACAGACACATAAATTTGAAATTCATGCGACACGTCAGCAAGCGAGAGCGGGCAATTCGACAATTTGTTATCGTAAAAAACAAATTGATGTCAGTTTTTAATGCGTCTGTCCTGTTATTGACAATGAATTTCGTCATAACATTGTCAAAGTAGTCTGCGGATCCACTCGGCTATCGCCTCGTGGATCCACACTACTTTGACAATGTTTTCAACGAAATTCATGATCAATAACAGGACAGACGCATAAAAAACTGACGTCAATTTGTTTAAATGTTTAAAGTGGCTCAAAACAGTCAAAAATTTAAGGTGGCTCTGAACCCCATGTACAGAGTTTTTTGAAAAACTTTGCCAAAAGTTGCATCTCATCCTGCTTATCAAAATTCTATAATAAGAAAGAATTTCACCGTGCCATTTTTGAAATATAAGCGCTTAAAGCTGAAATTAAGGGTGTTTTTAGCAGGTCATAGTGTTGCTATGGTAACCTATTGTGTCGCAAAAATAATACTAACATGTTCACCAGTGATTGGGCAGTTTTTGATACCATGATTGTAGCATCAATTGATAAAGAGTGGTTATAATGACACATCAAAATCTAAGTCTTAGAATGCGCTGGAAACTGTTTTGAGCCACCTTAATGCTCATGTGAGCAAAAACCAAAACGTTCGTTCTGTACCTTGCGTCACTCTCTGTTTCTGCGTAAAGATACCAAGTCCGCTCAGGCGACGAAACGCAGAACATAGCATTGATATCACTATCTTTAGGAGGCTTAACCCCTTCTCCAACGGCATGACCAACGTTTATTCGACGACAATCCGTTTTCATGTGAATTTTTCCATCGCATTCCTTGTCTTTTGAATCCTGATAATAACAAAACACGCCATCTTGATACAACACGAAGTATCTCCTCTTCCAAGTGTTCTTGAAAAAACCACCTAGAAAGAGGTTAAGGTTAGTATAGTTCCCCTACAACATCTTTCTGTTGTTGTTTGCAAAATACGTACTCAGCTTGTGAAGATATCCCGCTTTCACGGTTCCCATGTTTCACAAAAGCTACGTTGTCGTTTGTCCGGTAGGATGAGGGAAGACGAATGACATGTAGATATGCTTGAGCTAAAAATAGATCTCATCCGTGACCAATCCCATGTTTGCGTGACTCAACGTAATACCACTTAAAATGACGTGTAAGTGACGTCATTATATATTTTCTTAACATAAATAATTCTCATTTCTTAGCTTTCTTTGTGATCAATATGTTATGTTCAAATAGATAAACGGGTATTTGTAAATTCAAATGTAATTATTATAAACCATGTGTAATAGATAGCAGCTTTCTTGGAATTCTGTCAAATTGTACAATTTGTCAATCAAAGGGAAAAGAAATACAGTAAGTCCTCGGTTTATCATCCCAGGCACTTTTGTCAAATTTAGGAGAAGATGGGGGGTGGGGGCACTTTTTCAAGGGCGGCACTTAACCTAGGGGGCACTTATTTAATTTTTCCCAAATTGTGGCCTGACATAATTCTGTTAATACCTCACCTGCAGGTGAAACAACATAATGTTTATCATTATAAAAAGCTGATCACTGCACCATTAGAAATTCACGTGCTCACAAACTGAAACAATGTACAAATCTAATACTAGATAATGAAAACTGTACATCCTTTGCCATCTCATTACCCGTCCAAAAAATAGGGGTAGGGAGGGAATGCATATTTAAAATTTTTATGGTAGATGACAACCTCAATCTTTTGGGTTTGAATTTCCTGCAGACTTTCATTTAAGATTTTGTGGAATTTATGATTAAGTGATTTTGTGTGCTTACTTGATGAATTTTCTGTGAAAATAAAGGGAGCTGTTTAAAAACCAAAAAAAGGTTGCATGGTTGAATTTTATGGCCATCAGTATCCAAATAGCTTCCAGACAAGATGCTTTACTTCTTCAAGCCATTAAAAAATCTCACACTTGAACCTGATTGGTGACCGTATGGTCTTAAAAATTTCTGGTCTAAAAGTTTCAATGACCATTCCTTTTTATGATGGAAAGGTCATGCAACAGGGTTGTGCAAACAGATATCCACTGACATTATAAAACAGGTGGCACAAAAAATGGGTGACATCATGGTAAAGTAAGAAGTTTTTTTGCTGGGCATTATCTATCTTGATACTTGTAACACCTGGGTAAATATCTTTTCTTTAAAATTCAATCACTACAATATTTATTTACTCAAACGCATGCAATTCTTACATGCAATTCTTGCTGCCTGCCAACTTAACAGGGCTCAAAGTTATCAACTAGCTGGTCACAAAATAAAAGACATTTCATTTTGTTCCTAAACATCATGACTAGTTGTGCTTGAACACATAACCAGTCTTAACTTTCATTTCTGTTGTGAATCCTCAAAGTTTCATTCTGTCCAAGATGCTTGTTAGCTTGGTTACAACTCTGCTTATTAACTTTGAATCTTGTTACAACAACAAAATGAGTTTTCCGGAATAAAGCATTTTTACAGATAACTAGTCAGTAATTTTGCAGTCCTCAAGCTCTCTGGTTGAAGGCCAATACACTTTGAATGCAAACTCATTTCTGGCAAAGGAACTGGGATTTGTACAAGTGCATTCTAAACTAGAGCAGGTATAAGGATCATACTTGTCGGCCAAAATCATGAGATCTGGAACTGGATACACCCTCAGGGAGTGGTCCTGAGTCCAGTAAATGGGCCTTACATGGGGTGGGATAGGGCAAATGTGTGCTTGCGCTAGGATTGTCTTCACTAATTGCACAGGGATATCTTTCAACTCTGTAGGTAAATTAATTGAGTTACGACACATCTTGTTCACAAGGTCTTCTCGAAATACAATGATTTCCTGAGTACAGTATTGAATCCTACATGGGTTGGTTGTAAATACACTGAGAGGAACCTTTTCAGTGACTGCTGAAGTGAATATAGAGGGAATTGGTGGTCTTGGAAGAATGTTTCCAGGCCCTGGATCTTGTGGTCCAGGCACAAACACAAAGCGACTGTTCTCTATTAGTGGTGGAAACTCTGCCACCAGTTTGGCAAAAGCTTGGAATGACCGTTTCAGTGTGTGATAGTGACTGGGGCCATGTGGTTCAGAGGTGAAGTTACCACACAGAATGAACATGGCTGGAGGCATTGTTGAGTAACCTGAGAACAGAGCACGCAGCTTCTCCATGACCCTGGGCTGGTCTAACCAAACGTCTGACAACATCACAAACATGGCATTGTGATTCTCTCTCTCCACGGCTTTAAGCTTTGCTGAAGCCTTCAGACTGGTGGCGGAAGGACCGCCAAAAAAGTTGACAATGCCAAAGTGACTCCTCGTCACCTGACCAGGCTCTGCTGGGGGGAAACCCAAAGCCTTGACACGAAACACACCATCTTCATAGGTACCTTCTGCAAGCACAAAGCAGTTTTCTGTGTAGAGGCCAGTGTGGAAACTTGCCTGTCTCAAGTCAAGTTCCACAACCCCAGTAGGGTCCTCCAGGTAGTACTTGCCCTCCTTAATCTGTGTCATCATGCCCAGCACAATAAGTTGCCCCAGGTTAGCAGTACTCCCCAGCAAGAACTCCACTGGCTTGAGAGCAAATTTCTCGGCCACTTGACTCTGGTTGGCTCCTTCTACCACGGGCGAAAACAACTCGTGTCTCATGGTCCTCTGATGAAGGATGTTGTATCTTTCTCTAAACACCTCTGATTTGGCATTCGGATTATTGGCGTGCAGCGACATGGAGCTGCCGCTTGGGAGAAACTTTTTCCTGTCCGGATTAAACGTGAACCTTGGCACACTGAAAGCGTCGATGATGGTGAAAGCTTTGTCGCTGTCGTCTTCAGATGACTGGCTGCAGTCTTGAACAGCCTGCTCGGCGACTTCACGGTCGACGAGTGAAGAAGTCAATGGCTGCTTTTGGACGCCCTCTACTATTTTATCGAGCCAATCTTCCAGCTCAACTTCAGTCAAAGGACTTAAAACCTCTGTGAGGAATTTTGATGCGTCTGTCTTGAGCGAGAGGCCATGCAATTTGAACGTAGAAACTATCTTTCCTCGTACCGTGGCAGCCATGTTTTTCGTGTCGTCGAAAATGCGAAAATGGCGCGAAAACTTTGTAGTGCCAATCTTTGCGCGCACGGTCATCAAGAGAGGGACTGGGCCAGCTGGGGAAAAAAAGTAGGCACGCAGGCACGCATGGAAAAATTTCAGCGTGAGGGATTTGAGAGAATGAAACGAACAATTTGTTATCGTCCGCAAGAGCCATTTATTGTGAAAAAAAGGATTAAAATGATAGACGTGGCCTTACATACAAAAGAAATAGTCTAACCCGGATCGGACGCAGTGCTTTGCGTGGGCATGTGCGAGCTTTAGGTTGTAATAGATTTGGAATCTTTGCCCTTGTCGCAAACGACGATATACAAATGCATTTCATGAATTTCAACAAAAAGAAAACAGCATCTAGCAAAAGAGACTGCAGAACTTTATAGCAAACGGCATAGTACTTTCTTAGGCTCAAGTTATCAACATCAAATTTCTCACAACTGATCGTTAACACTAATAAGGAAAGGTTTTGGAAACTACAGTGAAACCTCTCCGTAACGCCCACCTTGAGGACAGGGGGAAGTCGTCGTTGTAGAGAGATGGCAGTAATGGGGAAATAGCAATATTTAGTTATTTTAGTTCTGGAGAGATTGCATTATTTAGTTACTTATTAACAATGTCCCCAATTAGCACGACAGTGCTAAATACATAGTTATTGTTGTACATAGTTTTTAAAGTGCTACTGTGACCAAAAATCAATTCTACTTTTTCCTTGTATTTCAAAACTATGTAGCTGAACCACTAAGTGACCGAAGTTTTAAGCCTTTATTTCAAAAAGACACCTGTTTATTTTGACTGAAATTTTCTTAATTAATGGTCCACCATTACTAACTTTAAAATCTTGAGAGCTGGATCGAGGATAAGATGCGTGCGTATGGTGCGCCTATATTAATATGCAGCACGGGAGTTTCGAACTTGCAGACTTTTAAACTTGTGTTTTGCATGTACAATAAGCTGCGTTTACACGCTGCAATAGGCCACTTTCGATGTATTAAAATTCAGCTTGATAGTGAGGCTTAGAGGACACAAACAAAAGAAATGAATAAACATGGTCATTCAATTTCCTTTGTTTGTGTCCTCTAAGCCTCACTGCCATGCTGAATTTTAATATATCGAAAGTTGTCTATTTCAAGGTAGTGAGTCTTTGACGTCATCTTATCCTCGATCCAACCCTCTGAAGTCCGGACCGTGAAATCCTAAACTTGCACTCAAAGAAAACAACCTTTTGATAAAATACGAAGCTTATGATTTTGCCAGTGAGGTGTCAAAGAAACATGCTTTTAATATCTGAAGAAAAACGAGAAGTGAATTTTTGTTCATTGATAAATAAGTTAATTTTCACACTCACGATGACTTCAACAGTGTTAATCCTAGCAGCATGCAGGAAGCCTGTTACATCTGAACTCAGTTAAATGACCTTGCTCTCCGTGGGTCCTCGCAGCTCCGTGTCCGGGTGGTCATGGGTTTGATTCTTGCCAGGGACTTAGATTTTTTTATTTGGCCCACGCTCGTGTAATGTGAATCGGTTCACTTTTCACATAACTTATTTATTTATTGCATTTATTCTATATTTATGCTGAAAAACCCTTTTTACAGACTGTAAGCCTGGTTCTTAAGTGCCGCGGACATACCTGGGACATAGCTGCCGGCGTGGTCTGTGAACATTAATCGCCAAATCCACTGTCCCAGGCATTGACCGCCAGCTTGCCTGCGAAGTTGAGCTGAGTTCAACTTCACAGACAAGCCGGCGGTTGTCGGGGATGACAACGTCGATTCGATCCATATTTACGTGTGGAATGGTTGAAATTGCTCCAATTCGATTGTATTTCGCGCATATTCGAGTACGTCGGCGATCAATCGCAGATGCGCCGGAAACCCACTGGAAAAGATCGCCGACCTTTGTCAGCTGCAAACGGCGACAAGTCGAAGGGATATGAGAAAAAGACTTTAGGGATGCTCAATAAAGTGCATGTATGTATGAAAATGTATGTAATTTTGGCGAATTGCTGTTTCAATTCATTGCACAAACTAAACAAAGTTCTCTTGTAAAATAAATAACTTTTTATCCTCATATTTGAAGGACAAAAGCCACGTGGGAAACCCTAAATAAATTGTGACCTTTCGTGCGGGCGTTCACCAAAAGTGAATCACGAAAGCCCATCAATTTATCAGAGGATTAAAACGAGCAAGTATAATAATACTTCATTGAAATTGTGCGGTCCTCATTTGAGACGTTTACAACCTGGAATCAACAACAGCAGCACAGAGTTTGATCATATTTCCCCTAATACTGGCCACACGCTGGTCCAATAACATTTGTCGTCAGGTAAACAACTTAAATAAGCTAATGCAGTGAAAAATAGTATAATCACATTAACTCCAAGACGTAAACCGTTGTCTAGGATCGACAAAAATTCGTCTTTCCATTATTCACTTAGGGACGACCAACGCTCATTGTGTCAGCTGCACTAACCCACCGTAAGAAAAAAGATGGCGGCTGTACATTTTACCACAATACCTTGGTATGGTTTAACGACAGTCGTTTCTAGACTAACAGCATTGCTCTTGCCGAGTTAGAATGACGTGCAGTTTTTTGTTTTTATACGCTCTTTTAGATATTTTCGTGCGCAGAGCATTATAGGTAAATGTACCAGTCACCATCTTTTTCCTTACGGTGGATTTCAAACATGTCAATATAAATTTGTCACAAACTAGCATGAATCGTTCCTGCGGCTTGCGGAGTAAAAAATCGACGATGCTCGTAAGGCATATTGTGGGTAAACTTAAAAAAATGCGTTCTCGTTATCGCTTACGTTTTCTTTTAACTAATTCTTCATAGACGTGATCATTAAAGGACTCGAGCGCAGCAATAAAAGAACGTTTAAATAAATAGTTTGACGGCCAAGACACCAAAACAGTTCAAACTCAATATAACTATAAATATTTATTTCATCTTAATCGTCCGTGATTGATTTTATTTTATACATTAACCTTTTATTGTAGTAAACATGCAAATAACGGTTTGCCTTGGATTAAGCCTGTTCAAAACTTTACTATTCCCTGCTCACCGATTTGCGCCAAAGAGCGAAATGGACGCAAACGAGAAAGGAAAAAAAGGGGAAGACATTAGGGTGAGAGTGCAGAGATGCTTCGCTTCTCCAGGTTCTCTCGATTCATTTTGTTCCCGTTGTCCGATCCCGAGATTGGACGAAGTGAGGAATAGGCCACTTCCGAGTTACCTTTGCCCCTGTTTCGAGTCCTCGTGGAAAATGAACATTTCCATGTGAATGGTTCAAACGAAGACTACTTTGAGGCAAAAAGCAACTTGATAATGGCCTATTGAAGAAAAGACAGGGCTAAAACTCCGTGCCTGATTTACAGACGAGTCTACGGAGAGAGGATTGAGGACTGTTTTTAATCGTTCCAGGTTGTTCGAGTCCAGTGCGCACCAGTGGCAATCTGTCTCTGCGCGGGTATGAAGCTGGGAACTAGCTCTGAGCCTGCAGTCTCAATAACGCAGTCATTGCCAAAGGAAGATCAGCCAAGTCCTGAAGCATCACGGGTAGACCGGGAATACCACCTATGGGGACAAAGAATTGTGGGAAAAAGATGAAACAGCCTTGATGATATGAGGAACGAAAAAGAGTGGGAAAGGTTTCATGCAAGGCCATGTGTCAAAGAGGAACTGAAGTGGGGCAATAGATAAGGAACTTCACTATAAATTCTTGTTTCCCATTCAAGCCTGGTTCACACTTGTGGGATAAGCATAGCACCAGTGAAATAAGCAGGTTCCCATTTGCGAGATAAAAGCGTTACACTAGTGAAATAAGCTCAAGCATAAGGACAATTCTTGTGCTTGAGCTTATGCTTATTTCCAAATAAGCGGTGGAAACTCCTCAGTATCGCGACTCATGAATACATCACCTTGCTGGATAGAAGACGGCAAAGCGTGTGGTAATGGAACATCATGGTAAACGGCAAAACAGCATATGGCAGGACAGAAACTGCGTTTGTGTTCCTCGGCACTGTAACAGGATCTTGGTGATATTGAGTCTACAAGAAAAGACGGCATTGGTTCAATGACTTAAGAGACCTTGTGCAAATGTAAATGGTGATAGTTTATCTATTTCAACATTGTAAAATCGTCAGTGAATATACGATAGCCACCCTTCCCAGTAAAAATAATAGAAGCACTGTTTCACGAGAATGTCGTGTGGGGCCTGAGTGACGAACTGACATCAACCGACCACAGAAATAGTCAATCGAGTGTCACTTTTGAAACGCCCAAGGGCAACCTACTATGGGAAAGGGTGCCGACTTGAGCAAAATCTAGAAGCACTCTACGAAGCGTTTCATTACGTTGTCCGATAAAAAAGCTAAGAAAGTCATGCTGTTAGTCAACATCTCCGCTAAAATCACAACTTGGACACTGACGAAATGTTAATCGTAAAAAAAAATCGGTCTTCTGTTATATTTGGTGTTAAAAAATACGAATTTTACAATCGGAGCGCACTCGTCTCGAAAGCTAGAGCTGCGGCGTTAAAAGTGGAATACCTGTAGAACTGTCACAATAAAACTGAAGTTAATACCTTTCTGCATAAGACGATCGACGGATTCTTCCAAAAGGAATTTGTATTCTTCGATGAAGTCGGCGTTAACAAGAGGCTGTGAAGAAAATAAATTACAATTTCAGTGGACTCCACCTTGATGTACAGTGAAACCCTGTTAACATGGTCACCAACGGGCCAATAGTATTTGGCCGTATTAACGGGGTAGGGTGACATTTCATGACTGTTCCAAACTGAGTAACGTCTTAACAGAAGCTAACAGGTATTTAAGCAATAGACCACAAGTTTCTATGGTTTATAGGCTGATAAACCACACGGGATGTTGGTAGAACACGAGAACAATTTGTAAATCACGAGCCCCAGGCGAGTGATTTACGAATTCTTCGAGTGTTCCACCAACATCCCAAGTGGTTTATCAGCCTATAAACCATAGAAACTTGTGGTCTATTGCTTTTATATAATAACTGAGAAGACGCGCGGTTTTTCCATGGGTTTACCGGCACAATAAACCATAGCTGATTGACCAATCAGAGCGCGCGCATTGATTTTGTTATTGTATAAATCACAATAGCTCTTCTAAAACTGTTCTTTGAAGGGGCACAGTCACGGTATTTTGAGTTATTTTGCACATCGACAAAATTACCGTTAAATTGAAGGAAACCTGAAATAATACTTTAAAAAGATAGAAAAACACCAAAGAGATAATAATAAACCATAAAGAAACCAAGTTGGTTAAGGATGCAGAAGATTAACATGGATTACAAACAACGAACTTGAAAATTTGGGCTGAACTTTTCAAACCATTTAACCGTGACGCAGCTCCTTTAATAAGCATCTGAAATGTTGATATAACTTTACATGTAAAAACTGAAACTTCAATCACTACCGACAGTTAGCGATGGAAAGATGAAAATAACTGGTTTGAGAAGCCGTAAAAACCGTCCGGCCTTAAATCTTATTGGATGTAGTTTGAAATAAGTTTAAAAATACGCCATTTCGTGGGGTATGCGACCCATGCAACAGGGATATGGGGTTAAGGTATAGTCTACATTCTAACCTAGAGGACCACCGCTTATCACTGAATTCAGTAGCATGAAGCGACTTAGCCTGTTTCAGCTCTCGGAAGTTGGAAACAAGCGAAGAAAGAGGGCGAGCGAGGGAGGACTAAGGCGGGGAATGAGCGTTTCTCGCCTTAGCCCTCCCTCGTTTTTTCTCTCGCTCGCCTTCCCCGGATGGGATGCGAGTCCAACGCAAGGTTACTATCTAGAATTTAATTCGCTGGTACCAATCTATACACCTGGGTGGGCAGTGCAGTGTGAGAATTGAGTGTCCTTGCCCAGAACACAACAAATGTCCCCGACCAAGGCGCCCTCGACTCCCGCTCAATTGGGAGTCGAGGGCCCTAACCATGTGGTCACCGTGCCTACCACATAACAATGTATGAGGGTGCATATCTATCGCAAGTCACCCCACTCTCACGAGAAACCTACACCATTAACAAAGTTACCCGAGGAGTTACAAAAGAGATACTGGGGGAGCAAAGGCCTTTCTTAATCAAGAACATGGGCGAAGATCTCATTATCGCGAACCTGTATGGTGTAGCACGAAACATACCTTCCTGAGCATGCCTCTAGAAATTCTGGGAAACGCATTCCTGTAAAAAGTCAGCACTAACTTCATCTGCCACACAGAGGCTGGATCAGGCTGACATTCCAGGTTATGGACATCTACAAGAAGAAACAGCCAAGAAAAGAATTTGCTTCAATTCACTGAACTTTATTTAACTCAAAGCACGCGAGTGGGGATGTGCATTCTGAGGGCATGGGCACTGTTATAAGCCGTCGGCATTTTGGCGGGAGAAACGCAAACTCGTTCCCAGAGGTTGTGATCCAACAATCGAGACTTCCGGAAGAAATGGAAGTGAGCCAGCATTAGTCACAGCGGTACTCTCTGACACGCATGGTCACGAAACTGTTGTTGAGATTGAAAGCATGGAACACAATCAAACCAGAATGGAATAGGGCCTTTTGCCCCCCAAACAACAACGATCACATGGTACAAAATCCGCATGCTGGAGGGCAAGACTTCATTATTATTCCCGCACTGCGGGGACGTTAAAACAAGAGACCTCAAGCAGTCCGGCCCTTTGTTATAAATGCCCCAGTGCGGATAAGATAAGCTTACCTCCAGCATGGCGGATTTTGTTAACCATGTGATCGTTGTTGCAAAAGGGCCTATTAGTTGACTCTGATTTCGTCCACGTAAAGACACCGCTGACCGAAAAACGCGCGGACCTAGAACGAGATGTGAGTGAAACGTCAAAGCCGAGATGTCTTACAATGAGTTTACGTAACACCCTGAGGGGCAGTCAACTTAAAAATCGTTTAATTCTAGGTGTATGCCATTGTGTTAAATTGCTGTCAGAACTATCCCCTGGTGCTTTTCATACCGATCGACCCTTTTGCACCGTGTTCTCCCCTTGTTGTACACTACAATGACTAAGCACTTCTATACGCATTGTTTTGAGCACCCAGCACCCACCATGACCGGTCCGTTATCCCGTTGTTTTACACACCGTTTGCCTGTTCCACCCAGTGTATGCAGAAAACGAACCCACAGCATAGTACTAATGTCACTCGTTTCTTTGTTTTTTGAAGAGAACTCTGCTGAGAAAACGCATCTAAGCAGATTTACAACGCACCTGCCTAGCTATTTATTCTTCTTATCAAACCTCTTTTCTCTGTTTGTTTGACTTTTTCATCACAGTCATCGTGTCGCTTACATAACTCCTCTTATCCTTAAGTAAACCGATTTATCGACTCTGCTTTAAACATAAGGTGAAAGACAAGGTTTGGGATACATTCATTAAAACTGTTTTGGATTTATATTTCCAATGAACCCCTTGCTATCGAATGAGCTACTCTGTGGCGGAAGGTTTTAAAGAAAGAGATGATGGTTGATATAACAGCTTGTTACTTAGTTTTAAGATTCCAAAGGTAAGTGAGGACGATTTAGGAAACCGCTGTTTACAGAAACAAAACAAAAACAGGTTAGCTAGTACAGCGGTCAACAATACCTGCCACATGCGCAGTTAATGTAATCAGCATTCGGTTTCTCCTCTGTGAGGTTTCAACCAAAGCGGACACGCGATGAATGAGCTCAACTTTTCTCTCCTTCGAGGAACGAAGTGGAAAATTGCGAAAGCAAATGATTAGTGAGGTAGAAATTCTCTATAGAGCTGTCTATAATTTATTCTGCAATTTGAACATGCACGTGTCATGGTTACTTAGAGCGCTTTTCTAATGAGTAAGTACTGCCGTTAAGAGCTAATGGCTCATAGGCGGGACTATATCCGGTTTTTAAGTTGTAAATGAAAGCGACTAAAAATATCCTTCTGCCCTGCTGTATAGGATGTTACTCCATTACAACGGCTACCCCCAGGAAAAAATTCGCCGTTCCCCTTCATACATCTGGGTGAGGACAGCCACTTGTGAGAGTAAAGTGTCTTGCTCAAGAAACAACACAGTGTCCCCGGCCAGGACTCAAACCCAGACGCCTCGATCTGGAGGCTAGCGCACTAACCATGAGGCCATTCAAAAGAAATCGATTTGGCACTCTCTACCGCTACACGATTGGCTTATAAATATCACGCCAGTTTTTTCTTAAAAAACCAAGGACTTCACTTTTGCTCGCTGTTCGACAGAAATTCTTGTCTTTACACAATGATCTATAATGCCCGTTGCTGCTTTTAGCGTTAACCATGTTTGTCCCTTCAAATACCGCACGCGTCATTCTGAGATAGAACACTTAAAATTCCGATTTACACCTCGCGTGGAGAAAAATTAAAAAAGAAAACAAAATGCGTTAATAAACCACGAAATAGCTCAGAAACAGTCATTGTATAACGATCTATTCACAGAGTCTAGAAAAAACACATTTAGAATTTAGAAAACCACTGAAAAATGACATTTTAGTTCTTAACTTAAATTCAGACAATCATGGACAAAAGTCTTGGGACAAATTTACATTTGAGGTGCTTTTTCACACGCGCCAAGCAAACAGTCAGGCGCGAATTCATCTACACTTGTTCAGCCCCTCTCTCTCCCCCTCCCCTCCCCCCCCTCTACAATGTTGGACAAGTGTACACGCTCTATTTCTCCGGACAACATTGTATGGGGGGCCGGGGGGGGGGGAGAAACGCATAACAGTCCTTTTTTAAAAACTCCGTTTTAAAAACACAAAAAATTAGTGCAATTACACAAGTGTGCCAAGGAATTTTGTCCAGGATTGTAGCTGAACATGACAATTTCACCCGCGCTGTTTCCCGCCGTTGCCGTGACCGTGGTCAGAGATAGGAAAATCCGGACCGCGCTAAGAACCAATCAGATTGCAGGCTTCGTTACTGTGCCCTCTTGGAAAAAAATAATTGTCATTATCATTCGACGCATCGTTTTCTTCCTTTCCATCGGCTTCGGCAAATAATTGATCTGCTCGCCTCTGACAACTCACGATATTTTGCTCAACCTCGTCCAATAATTGTTAATTATCATTCGATGAAGTTTTTTCTTCCCTTCCATTGGCCGACAGCCCGCCACGTGACCTGCAAATAACTGCTTACAAATAATGGTCTGCTCGTGCGTAGTATCGTCTAAACTTGCTTTGCTGGAAAAAATAATCTGCTCATGCGTAATTAGAACCACGTTCTCGAGGTAAAAATGGCTGATCGCTTCCCAGTGCTGCCAGGAAGTGATTAAAATATGAAAACAAACTTGGTGATCGAATGATAAAACAATTATTGAACTCGGTTATCGCACAATATCGTGATTTGTCAGTGTCTCGCCGATCAATTATTTGCCTCAGCCTTCGGCTTCGGCAAATAATTGATCAGCTCGCCACTGACAAACTACGATATTTTGCTCAACCTCGTCCAATTAGGTATTGACAATTCATAATCAGTTAGACAACTCAAGTAAAGTACTCGAACTGTTTACACAGTTTACACAGTCTTTCTCTAAACAAACACTTAAGTTGTGCATAACTCCATGAAAACAAGTCGTTAATTTTCTCTCTGTAACATCTGGCATTTCTCGTTTAGGAAATGCAGTGTTCTGTAGACACCCAAGACTTCCGTAGCGCGGAAAATGATAGTCACGTGACGAGGCAAGAAGTGTGCGCATGTTCTTTTAATATACGTATGAGCCTGTGTTTTGCGTTAAGTGTGACTCTGCGTTGCTTGAGTTTCCGGCTTTAGTGACGCGTCTAGGATACTTAAGTCATTTTTTATCTGTACAATTAAAATTCTGAGTACTTGGCGACTGTTTCGATAACACTTGGTAGCATCACTGTAAACTTTTTTTATTTCCTTTTTGTCTTATTACTAACTAGACAGAGGTGGTGCGAAGCTTTTCATCAGATCCGAACCTCATAGCGCTGGCAGAGTTGTTCGGTGACAAAGATAACTCAAATGACCGGGTAAGTTGACGGGAGAGAGACTGGGATAATTCAGGAGTAAAATTAACTGACAACAATAAAGTATGCCATCTTTTCAAACTCCGGTATTTTCTCCTTCATGGGTCAAATCTCTCATTCGTAGTTTAAAGTCACTCTTGCTACAGTTGACACTGCATTCGCTGGTTGCCCAACATGATGCCAGTAAGGTCCGTAAGGAGCTTTTATTTCGCTACTTAAATAGTGTCAAATATTTCAACTTACAGCAGTTTTCAATAGGCCATTTCTGAGTTCTGTTTCACAGTCAAAGCGAGTCTAAGTGCGAAACTATTCTTATGAAAATGGCTTTGATTTGCATGAAAATGGAACTGCATGCAGAACTCATTTTCATATGAAAGGTTTCGCACTTAGACTCGTTTTGAAACAGAGGCACAAGAGAACTCGGAAATGGCCTATTGAGTGTCGTTAAACTAAAACCGAAGGAATCACTGTAGCGTGACAGACAATACAGTGTAGCTGACGCGAAACGCGGGAAAACGAGTGTGAACGAATCACAATTGGTTTTAGTTTTACTTCTGATTTGGTGAAAAACTGGCGTGATATTTATAAGCCAATCGTGTAGCGTAGAGAGTGCAAAATCGATTTTCTTTTTGATGGCCTCATGGTTAGTGCGCTAGCCTCCAGATCGAGCGGTCTGGGTTTGAGTCCTGGCCGGGGACACTGTGTTGTGTTCTTGAGCAAGACACTTTACTCTCACAGTGGCTGTCTTCACCCAGATGTATGAATGGGAACTGGCGAATTTTTTCCTGGGGGTAGCCTTGTAATGGAGTAACATCCTATACAGCTGCAGAAGGAATATTTTTAGTCGCTTCATGTTACAAATTAAAAACCGGATATAGTCCCGGCCTTATGAGCCATTTAGCTCGTACGCAGTACTTACTCAATTGAAAAGCGCTCTAAGTAACCATACACGTGCATGTTCAAATTGCAGAATATTATAGACAGCTCTATAGAGATTCTACCTCACTAATCATTTGCTTTCGCAATTTTCCACTTCGTTCCTCGAAGGAGAGAAAGTTGAGCTCATTCATCGCGTCCGCTTTGGTTGAAACCGTCACAGAGGAGAAACCTGAAGTGCTGAGGACATTACTGCGCATGTGGCAGGTATTGTAGACCGCTGCATACTAGCTAACTGTTTTTTGTTTTGTTTCTGTAACAGCGGTTTCCATAAATCGTCCTCACTTACCTTTGGAGATCTTAAACTAAGTAAAAAGCTGTTATATCCCACATCTCTTTCTTTAAACCTTCCGCCACAGAGTAGCTCATTCGATAGCAAGGGTTCAATTGGAAATATAAATTCCAAAAGAGTTTAATGTATCCCCAAAAACTTGTCTTTCACCTTATGTAGTAAAGCAGAGTCGATAAATCGAGTTACTTAAGGATAACGAGGAGTTATGTAAGCTACAACGATGACTGTGATGAAAAAGTCAACAAACAGAGAAAAGGTTTGATAAGAAGAATAATAGCTAGGCAGGTGCGTTGTAAATCTTGATGCGTTTCTAAGCATTTCTCTTCAAAACAAAAACGTGAATTTACTATATTGTTCGTTTTCTATAAAACTGTAACCACGAAGGTGAATTATGAATTCTTTCATTGAGAAATGAACACCGTTATTACAAGTTGAGCTGGGGATAGTTCTGACAGCAATTAACACAATGCATACACCTAGAATTAAGACGAATTTTTAAGTTGACTGCCCTCAGGGTGGTTACGTAAACTCATTGATAAGACATCTCGGCTTTGACGTTTCACTCACTCTCGTGTCTAGAGTCCGCGCGTTTTCGGTCAGCGGTGTCTTTACGTCGGACGAAATCAGAGTCAACTAATAGGCCTTTTGCAACAAACGATCACATGGTACAAAATCCGCCATGCTGGAGGGTAAGCTTATTATTATTCCCGCACTGGGGCATTATAACAAAGGGCCGGACTGCTTGAGGTCTCTTTGTTTTAACGTCCCAGTGCGGGAATAATAATGAGCTTGCCCTCCAGCATGACGGATTTTGTACCATGTGATCGTTTGTTGCAAAAGGCCTATTCCAATTCTGGTTTGATTGTGTTCATGCGTTCAATCTCAACAACAGTTTCTGACCATGGCGTGGAGAGAGTAACCGCTGTGACTAATGCTGGCTCACTTCCATTTCTTCCGGAAGTCTCGATTTGTTGGATCACAACCTCTGGGAACGAGTTTGCGTTTCTCCCGCCAAAATGCCGACGGCTTATAACAGTGCCCATGGCCCTCAGAATGCACATCCCCACTCGCGTGCTTTGAGTTAAATAAAGTTCAGTGAATTGAAGCAAATTCTTTTCTTGGCTGTCTTCTTGTAGATTGTCCATAACCTGGAATGTCAGCCTGATCCAGCCTCTGTGTGGCAGATGAAGTTAGTGCTGACTTTTTACAGGAATGCGTTTCCCAGAATTTCTAGAGGCATGCTCAGGAAGGTATGTTTCGTGCTACAACCATACAGGTTCGCGATAATGAGATCTTCGCCCATGTTCTTGATTAAGAAAGGCCCTTTGCTCCCCCAGTATCTCTTTTGTAACTCCTCGGGTAACTTTGTTAATGGTGTAGGTTTCTCGTGAGAGTGGGGTGACTTGCGATAGATATGCACCCTCATACATTGTTATGTGGTAGGCACGGTGACCACATGGTTAGGGCCCTCGACTCCCAATTGAGCGGGAGTCGAGGGCGCCTTGGTCGGGGACATTTGTTGTGTTCTTGGGCAAGACACTCAATTCTCACACTGCACTGCCCACCCAGGTGTATAGATTGGTACCAGCGAATTAAATTCTAGATAGTAACCTTGCGTTGGACTCGCATCCCATCCGGGGAAGGCGAGCGAGAGAAAAAACGAGGGAGGGCTAAGGCGAGAAACGCTCATTCCCCGCCTTAGTCCTCCCTCGCTCGCCCTCTTTCTTTCGCTTGTTTCCAACTTCCGAGAGCCTGAAACAGGCCTAAGTCGCTTCATGCTACTGAATTCAGTGATAAGCGGTGGTCCTCTAGGTTAGAATGTAGACTATACCTTAACCCCATATCCCTGTTGCATGGGTCGCATACCCCACGAAATGGCGTATTTTTAAACTTATTTTCAAACTACATACCAATAAGATTTAAGGCCGGACGGTTTTTACGGCTTCTCAAACCAGTTATTTTCATCTTTCCATCGCTAACTGTCGGTAGTGATTGAAGTTTCAGTTTTTACATGTAAAGTTATATCAACATTTCAGATGCTTATTAAAGGAGCTGCGTCACGGTTAAATGGTTTGAAAAGTTCAGCCCAAATTTTCAAGTTCGTTGTTTGTAATCCATGTTAATCTTCTGCATCCTTAACCAACCTTGGTTTCTTTATGGTTTATTATTATCTCTTTGTGTTTTTCTATCTTTTTAAAGTATTATTTTCAGGTTTCCTTCAATTTAACGGTAATTTTGTCGATGTGCAAAAATAACTCAAAATATCCGTGACTGTGCCCCTTCAAAGAACAGTTTAGAAGAGTCTATTGTGATTTATACAATAACAAAATCATGCGCGCGCTCTGATTGGTCAATCAGCTATGGTTTATTGTGCCGGTAAACCCATGGAAAAACCGCGCGTCTTCTCAGTTATTATATAAAAGCAATAGACCACAAGTTTCTATGGTTTATAGGCTGATAAACCACTTGGGATGTTGGTGAGAACACTCGAAGAATTCGTAAATCACTCGCCCTGGGCTCGTGATTTACAAATTCTTCTCGTGTTCTACCAACATCCCGTGTGGTTTATCAGCCTATAAACCATAGAAACTTGTGGTCTATTGCTTTTATATAATAACTGAGAAGACGCGCGGTTTTTCCATGGGTTTACCGGCAACAATAAACCATAGCTGATTGACCAATCAGAGCGCGCGCATGATTTTGTTATTGTATAAATCACAATAGCTCTTCTAAACTGTTCTTTGAAGGGGCACAGTCACGGTATTTTGAGTTATTTTTGCACATCGACAAAATTACCGTTAAATTGAAGGAACCTGAAATAATACTTTAAAAAGATAGAAAAACACAAAGAGATAATAATAAACCATAAAGAAACCAAGGTTGGTTAAGGATGCAGAAGATTAACATGGATTACAAACAACGAACTTGAAAATTTGGGCTGAACTTTTCAAACCATTTAACCGTGACGCAGCTCCTTTAATAAGCATCTGAAATGTTGATATAACTTTACATGTAAAAACTGAAACTTCAATCACTACCGACAGTTAGCGATGGAAAGATGAAAATAACTGGTTTGAGAAGAAGCCGTAAAAACCGTCCGGCCTTAAATCTTATTGGTATGTAGTTTGAAAATAAGTTTAAAAATACGCCATTTCGTGGGGTATGCGACCCATGCAACAGGGATATGGGGTTAGGTATAGTCTACATTCTAACCTAGAGGACCACCGCTTATCACTGAATTCAGTAAGCATGAAGCGACTTAGGCCTGTTTCAGGCTCTCGGAAGTTGGAAACAAGCCGAAAGAAAGAGGGCGAGCGAGGGAGGACTAAGGCGGGGATTGAGCGTTTTCTCGCCTTAGCCCTCCCTCGTTTTTCTTCTCGCTCGCCTTCCCCGGATGGGATGCGAGTCCAACGCAAGGTTACTATCTAGAATTTAATTCGCTGGTACCAATCTATACACCTGGGTGGGCAGTGCAGTGTGAGAATTGAGTGTCTTGCCCAAGAACACAACAAATGTCCCCGACCAAGGCGCCCTCGACTCCCGCTCAATTGGGAGTCGAGGGCCCTAACCATGTGGTCACCGTGCCTACCACATAACAATGTATGAGGGTGCATATCTATCGCAAGTCACCCCACTCTCACGAGAAACCTACACCATTAACAAAGTTACCCGAGGAGTTACAAAAGAGATACTGGGGGAGCAAAGGGCCTTTCTTAATCAAGAACATGGGCGAAGATTTCATTATCGCGAACCTGTATGGTTGTAGCACGAAACATACCTTCCTGAGCATGCCTCTAGAAATTCTGGGAAAACGCATTCCTGTAAAAAGTCAGCACTAACTTCATCTGCCACACAGAGGCTGGATCAGGCTGACATTCCACGTTATGGACAATCTACACGAAGACAGCCAAGAAAAGAATTTGCTTCAATTCACTGAACTTTATTTAACTCAAAGCACGCGAGTGAGGATGTGCATTCTGAGGGCATGGGCACTGTTATAAGCCGTCGGCATTTTGGCGGGAGAAACGCAAACTCGTTCCCAGAGGTTGTGATCCAACAAATCGAGACTTCCGGAAGAAATGGAAGTGAGCCAGCATTAGTCACAGCGGTTACTCTCTCCACGCATGGTCAGAAACTGTTGTTGAGATTGAACGCATGAACACAATCAAACCAGAATTGGAATAGGCCTTTTGCAACAAACGATCACATGGTACAAAATCCGTCATGCTGGAGAGCAAGCTCATTATTATTCCCGCACTGGGACGTTAACAAAGAGACCTCAAGCAGTCCGGCCCTTTGTTATAATGCCCCAGTGCGGGAATAATAATAAGCTTACCCTCCAGCATGGCGGATTTTGTACCATGTGATCGTTTGTTGCAAAAGGCCTATTAGTTGACTCTGATTTCGTCCGACGTAAAGACACCGCTGACCGAAAACGCGCGGACTCTAGACACGAGAGTGAGTGAAACGTCAAAGCCGAGATGTCTTATCAATGAGTTTACGTAACCACCCTGAGGGCAGTCAACTTAAAAATTCGTCTTAATTCTAGGTGTATGCATTGTGTTAATTGCTGTCAGAACTATCCCCAGCTCAACTTGTAATAACGGTGTTCATTTCTCAATGAAAGAATTCATAATTCACCTTCGTGGTTACAGTTTTATAGAAAACGAACAATATAGTAAATTCACGTTTTTGTTTTGAAGAGAAATGCTTAGAAACGCATCAAGATTTACAACGCACCTGCCTAGCTATTATTCTTCTTATCAAACCTTTTCTCTGTTTGTTGACTTTTTCATCACAGTCATCGTTGTAGCTTACATAACTCCTCGTTATCCTTAAGTAACTCGATTTATCGACTCTGCTTTACTACATAAGGTGAAAGACAAGTTTTTGGGGATACATTAAACTCTTTTGGAATTTATATTTCCAATTGAACCCTTGCTATCGAATGAGCTACTCTGTGGCGGAAGGTTTAAAGAAAGAGATGTGGGATATAACAGCTTTTTACTTAGTTTAAGATCTCCAAAGGTAAGTGAGGACGATTTATGGAAACCGCTGTTACAGAAACAAAACAAAAAACAGTTAGCTAGTATGCAGCGGTCTACAATACCTGCCACATGCGCAGTAATGTCCTCAGCACTTCAGGTTTCTCCTCTGTGACGGTTTCAACCAAAGCGGACGCGATGAATGAGCTCAACTTTCTCTCCTTCGAGGAACGAAGTGGAAAATTGCGAAAGCAAATGATTAGTGAGGTAGAATCTCTATAGAGCTGTCTATAATATTCTGCAATTTGAACATGCACGTGTATGGTTACTTAGAGCGCTTTTCAATTGAGTAAGTACTGCGTACGAGCTAAATGGCTCATAAGGCCGGGACTATATCCGGTTTTTAATTTGTAACATGAAGCGACTAAAAATATTCCTTCTGCAGCTGTATAGGATGTTACTCCATTACAAGGCTACCCCCAGGAAAAAATTCGCCAGTTCCCATTCATACATCTGGGTGAAGACAGCCACTGTGAGAGTAAAGTGTCTTGCTCAAGAACACAACACAGTGTCCCCGGCCAGGACTCAAACCCAGACCGCTCGATCTGGAGGCTAGCGCACTAACCATGAGGCCATCAAAAAGAAAATCGATTTTGCACTCTCTACGCTACACGATTGGCTTATAAATATCACGCCAGTTTTTCACCAAATCAGAAGTAAAACTAAAACCAATTGTGATTCGTTCACACTCGTTTTCCCGCGTTTCGCGTCAGCTACACTGTATTGTCTGTCACGCTACAGTGATTCCTTCGGTTTTAGTTTAACGACACTCAATAGGCCATTTCCGAGTTCTCTTGTGCCTCTGTTTCAAAACGAGTCTAAGTGCGAAACCTTTCATATGAAAATGAGTTCTGCATGCAGTTCCATTTTCATGCAAATCAAAGCCATTTTCATAAGAATAGTTTCGCACTTAGACTCGCTTTGACTGTGAAACAGAACTCAGAAATGGCCTATTGAAAACTGCTGTAAGTTGAAATATTTGACACTATTTAAGTAGCGAAATAAAAGCTCCTTACGGACCTTACTGGCATCATGTTGGGCAACCAGCGAATGCAGTGTCAACTGTAGCAAGAGTGACTTTAAACTACGAATGAGAGATTTGACCCATGAAGGAGAAAATACCGGAGTTTGAAAAGATGGCATACTTTATTGTTGTCAGTTAATTTTACTCCTGAATTATCCCAGTCTCTCTCCCGTCAACTTACCCGGTCATTTGAGTTATCTTTGTCACCGAACAACTCTGCCAGCGCTATGAGGTTCGGATCTGATGAAAAGCTTCGCACCACCTCTGTCTAGTTAGTAATAAGACAAAAAGGAAATAAAAAAAGTTTACAGTGATGCTACCAAGTGTTATCGAAACAGTCGCCAAGTACTCAGAATTTTAATTGTACAGATAAAAAATGACTTAAGTATCCTAGACGCGTCACTAAAGCCGGAAACTCAAGCAACGCAGAGTCACACTTAACGCAAAACACAGGCTCATACGTATATTAAAAGAACATGCGCACACTTCTTGCCTCGTCACGTGACTATCATTTTCCGCGCTACGGAAGTCTTGGGTGTCTACAGAACACTGCATTTCCTAAACGAGAAATGCCAGATGTTACAGAGAGAAAATTAACGACTTGTTTTCATGGAGTTATGCACAACTTAAGTGTTTGTTTAGAGAAAGACTGTGTAAACTGTGTAAACAGTTCGAGTACTTTACTTGAGTTGTCTAACTGATTATGAATTGTCAATACCTAATTGGACGAGGTTGAGCAAAATATCGTAGTTTGTCAGTGGCGAGCTGATCAATTATTTGCCGAAGCCGAAGGCTGAGGCAAATAATTGATCGGCGAGACACTGACAAATCACGATATTGTGCGATAACCGAGTTCAATAATTGTTTTATCATTCGATCACCAAGTTTGTTTTCATATTTTAATCACTTCCTGGCAGCACTGGGAAGCGATCAGCCATTTTTACCTCGAGAACGTGGTTCTAATTACGCATGAGCAGATTATTTTTTCCAGCAAAGCAAGTTTAGACGATACTACGCACGAGCAGACCATTATTTGTAAGCAGTTATTTGCAGGTCACGTGGCGGGCTGTCGGCCAATGGAAGGGAAGAAAAAACTTCATCGAATGATAATTAACAATTATTGGACGAGGTTGAGCAAAATATCGTGAGTTGTCAGAGGCGAGCAGATCAATTATTTGCCGAAGCCGATGGAAAGGAAGAAAACGATGCGTCGAATGATAATGACAATTATTTTTTTCCAAGAGGGCACAGTAACGAAGCCTGCAATCTGATTGGTTCTTAGCGCGGTCCGGATTTTCCTATCTCTGACCACGGTCACGGCAACGGCGGGAAACAGCGCGGGTGAAATTGTCATGTTCAGCTAGGTTTCGTGAATGAACTAGCGGTAATCGTCGATCTTTTCCCTTTTTACACTTCCATGGACGATTAATAATCAACGGAAGTTTACTTCTGCTCACTTTTAAATAGCAAGAAAGGTCACTGTAAGTAGATTCAATTGAGTATTTTGTAGCTCTGAGAGTTTGTGTGGTTGGTTGTAGCTCGGCGTTGTAATGGCGCGTAATTATGTGTTTTTCACCGCACAATCCTAAGCTAAAAGAAGTCAAATGCAGTCGAGTTTAGCCTCTCTGATAGTTGCTGTATGTAAGAGAAATTCTGTAGAATATACTTAACGAATTTCCCCGCTTTCTGCTACTCAATTTACGGTAAAAATGTGTGATTTCGAGTGATTCGCAACGACTGATAGAAATTGTGCTTGTAGTGCAACTTCAGTCAAACTTTGCGCGAAATTTCACTATCGAGAAAACACTTTTGGAGAACTTAACTGGTGAATTAGATGCAACTAACATAAAGCAATTCAAAATAAATCTGTTGATACATCTTTCTTTGGGTAGTGTCTGAGTTTACTCGCTCGTTCGTTCGTTAGATTTTTTACGATGGTTTGTAGACGGCACGTAAACCAATTCAATAACAAAGTTGTGTAAACCCAATTGTAAGCCAAATTATCGCAGGAAAAAAATAAATAAGTTATTTGCCTGCTTAGGGTCGGTCCGTATAGTGAAAAACTGTGACCTCGGGCTTGAAAATGCTGCCCGAGGCCTGCGGCCTCGGGCAGCATTTTCAAGACTTCGGACACAGTTTTTCACTATACGGACCTCCCAGCCGGCAAATAACATATTTATGTTCATGGCAGTTTCATGTGTCATCGAATTTTCATTCTATCGTCAACAAAATGAAAGAGGCTTCTTACCTGATCCGTTTGGGCAGCAAAAGTCTTGGCAAGGATGTTACGATGCCCCTAAAGAACGCGATAAAAGTGTCCATGTAACTAAACAATTCTACTTTTCTTTAGGACAAGCGTCGGATGCAAGGGAAAAAAGTTGTACATGACGCTAACCAGTCAAGCATATGATACGCCTGAGAATAAACTCCAGCCCGAAAGACCCCTTTCCTTGGATTTCGCAATGAGTCAAAACGAGATATTAGAAAAAAGTATGTACCGTACGTTTTGGCGAATGAATGGCGAATCAGGCTTTGATTGACTTTTGCATTTTCTTCGAGCCTGGAGTTTTCAGGGAGTTTATTTATTATTCTTAGAGCTTTAAACTATCTTATAATTATACCTAAAGCTTACTGTAACTCGAATATAACTTCCTTGAGGGTCTTATTCACGAATCCAAGTGGGAGACCCGGCGTTTAATCGAGAAAAAACGGAAGAAAATCTTCTTCTGTAAGAGCAACAAATTTGAAAATATAGAGGACGCCTACATCCCAGGGGGCTTATCAAAGAGAGGAATTATTACTGGAATTTTAGGGCGTCTAAATAGCGTACCAGCTATCTATTGGCCAACTGGAAACGCGTTGTAATAAAGCGTCAGAACTGAATCATTGTTGCTGCATCGAAGCAAGGGCCCTTTGTCAAACTTTCGGATTCCGGCAAACAAAAGATTCACTGCACCATCACGAATTATAACACTCACCTTAGGATCATCAGCATAAGTCAAAAAACCTGTTCTCCTCTTTACAAATAACGTACCCAGGTTAGCCGTCAGCAAACTATCAATAACAACACCGTGAAAACACACGCAATTATTCAACAAATCTGTTCTCCAACCCCAGCCCGCCATTCCCAGTCTCTAAAGAGACAACTGCTTATGTCTAAACTCTCTTACCATGCACTATCCTTGTTTTCGGTAAAATCTATAGTAACAGGCCAATACCGCAAACCTGACACACGGATCTGAAACACAGAAGTAACAAGTATCATTTGATATTTTGTACTCTGTGAATACCTTGTAAATTGCTCTGGGTTTGACCTTGACTCAGAGATACAAGCTTTCTATGAACTCATAGTAAAGATAGAGAGAAATTGCTTAAAGCCGGGACTGTATGCTTCAAGCAATAAAGGACTCCCTTAAAGTCGTTTCTGATATCGCAAATCGCTATGGGATCGAAAATATTTAAAACATTCAAATACAAGTATAGTTAAAACCCGCGTGAAACAATCTAACCCAAAAGATTCTTATATGTGGGTTACTTACAGTTTAATTATGAACTCTTGTTATAGAGTTATCTCGGAGGCCCAGGGGCAGCTCATCGGGATGATGTGATATTTTTGGGCGAAAGTTTGTAGCAACAGCGGGAGGGTCCCCTCTCCCGGCTCATTTTACTCGCACAGTTTTCACCCTGTACCCAACAAAGGAGTCTGTTTATGGTTTATTTCACAGCTGCCAAAATAAGTGGTAGAATGCGCCCTGGTTACACGCTTATCGACTTACCTTTTTGATCAACTGCAGCTCAGGTAGAATGCAGGGTGCAGTCAGATTTAAACTTGTTTCTGGGTAGAAATTAGTTTCCTGCAAAATAACGAACAAGACCCATGAACTACTAAGTGTAAAAATTGTTCCACAATGATGATAAAACTTTGCCGCAGCTTATCCCGATTTCCGTAGCATTAAGCAACCAGTAGTATTTCTAACTCCACCCCCTTCCCCCAACCCTCTGGATGGAATGCTAGTCTATTGCAGGGTCACTGGCACACTCGTCCTTGCTTGTGACTCACAGGTAATTTCTAAGCCTATTACGGCGACTTTTCTTTTGACTCGTCACGCAATCCTCACCAAGAGACGAATACGTGACAAGAGAAAAAAAAAGAAACCTCGACAAAATATCGGGGGCAGGTGGATAGC
Organism: Platygyra sinensis; assembly: GCA_019787425.1. NCBI lineage: Eukaryota > Metazoa > Cnidaria > Anthozoa > Scleractinia > Merulinidae > Platygyra > Platygyra sinensis. The sequence continues at coordinate 30,797 of JAHPZR010037742.1, forward strand.
TAAACAAGAAAGTGCGTGACGAGGTAAACAGGAGTGCGTGACCAGAAAAAGAAGGAGTGGAGTAGGCAAGCTAAAATCTTCTTCGCGTCACCTGTGCTTATTACTATGTCTTTACCCTTACATCTGTTTCTGAGTTTCAACAGCGTACGACGAGCACACATCACCAAAAAACGTATCCATTAAATATTAACCTTAAGTGTGACTTCAAGCGGAACATGACAAGCCTTGTTAGTGTCCACCTCACGAGGAACAAGGACTCGGGGCTCGGTCGCCAACACGTACAAATGTCGGAACGCCTGCAGATGGTACCTGAAAAAACACACACGTGCGTTAACGGTTAATTTAACCCGGCTTCCAGGCGACAAATGACTAACAAGTCGGTGATTATACAAGGATCGCTAAGAACAGCTAACGCACGGAATCGTCAATGACTAGATTCTTAACTACAACGTTGATTTCAGTGCCTTAATTCCGCATCAATCATTTGTCAACTGATGAAAAAATGTTAAATTATTACCTGTTATCAGTGCTGGAGATCGGAAATCTCGGATAAAAAGCACATATTAACGCAGCAATTGATGGACCACTAGTACTTAGGGTGAACCTGTAGGAAGAAACATCATAAAGAGACAATAAAATATAATAAATAGTAATAAACCTATGAGTTTTCTCACAAGTCCCACAAGTCGGTTGTAAACACAGACTGTGTTTATCTAAAAAATAATAATAATGAATTAATAACCGTTTTCTTAGCCTGCGAGCAGGCTAACTTGTTTGGATAGGGTATCGCGGGCAAAGGACCGTGATACCCTTAGCCTACCCAAACAAGTGAGCTTGCTCGCAGGCTACCGTTTTCTACCCTTGGGCCGAGCAAACAACTGAAACAAATATTTCACATAACATAACATTGTTAAGAATCCCAACTGGCCGGAGGCAAACCAGTTGGCTATTTACAAGCGTAACCGAGGACTTGAACTCGGAGCTACTGAGAAACAAAATCCAGGTGGTGGTGGTGGTGGTCAGAGCGGGACTCGAACCCGGGACCGCTGGATTGCGAGACCGACATGCTGACCACTCGGCCACGCTGCCTCCTCCTCCAGCTTCTGCAGCATTAAGTGACCAGAATTATATCTACCCCTCCCTGGATGGGACACTATAGCCTATTTGCTCATATACCAAGATGTCTAAGCCAATGAAAACTCTTGAATTGCAATATCCAATGATCCACCAGTTTTTCATAACAGAGATTACACCTTAGCCTGTGAACGCAGACGGATTTCGCTCTCTCGTTTCAAACTTACGTTCTAGCGTGGCTTTGATTGACCTTCGTGATAACAAACGTGTTGACCTCACGTAAATCGTCTCATGGCTCGTTTTCGGGAACGGCTGCTTTTGATGACTTACTAAAACAGTCAGTTCGAAAAAATGGCCAGAATTCGCAGGCTAGTGACTCCTTCCCCCACCCCCTCCACCTCCCCCTAATATTTCCCCTACGTTTAATAAGTCCTGGTTAAAAGGGCAATGTTATGAAGTACTTCTAAAAAGAAATGCTACCTTCCCCCTCCAAGGAACAAAAGACCAATTGCCATGTGAACAGCCATGTGACTTCCATACGGTACATCCGGGGAATGTCTCTTGCGCAGCTGGCGAGCAATCCTGAGTACATCAAGGTTACCAGTTCCCGCCATGACCTGCCAGACATAAAAATTTCAGCATATTTTCTACGATGTTTTGAGAGTTCCACAAACTTAAACAGTACGGCAAAGAATATAGTAAAAGGTTCGTTTCTCAGGCTTTTTCTGCATGGCTAAGACCTTGTTAACTATAACTTCAGAACGACATACACCCCCACTCCCTCCGTCACTGATGACAGAGAAGCAAAATAACAGCATGGACATAACAGCATAAGGAATAAAAACTGATCTTTTCCTTATGTTATTATTTCAATGTTCACATTACCGACATGAGGGATCACGTCGTTATGTAGCTAGTGTGAACTGAGCCATACTGGATACACAGAAATATTTCGATAAGTACTCATCAATTCCCGAACATAAGCCCACAGGCTTATATCGGTTAAAACTTAGCGCTTTAAGAACAATACATTTCTTCCAACTATAAATCCCTCTACCATGAAGATTGTTTGTGTGTTATGTCTCGACATTGCAACCAAAACTCAATGTGTTTCTCATCACTGTTTAAGATTTTTTGATGACAAGATTTCAAGCGGCGATATATGCATCTAAACTTTTCCAGAACTATGATGAAATGCCGTTTGCTACGAAAATACTTACTTATTCAACGGGCCCCATGTAGCACTAATCAAAAAGCAAGAGCAAAGATTCAAACGAAGTTATGACAAAGAAACTTCAAAACGCTTAATACACTTTCCAGAAAAGCAATACGGGCAAACTGTATCAGATTTGCGGCGAGGTCATTAATAAACTCAGTTCCCGAGTTATACAAACAGATTCAAAACGGGATTACCCCAACTTAAATAAACAACATACCATAGCAAGTGACAGGAGAATGGTGTCAAGACATGTCTCAACTGTGGGCTTCCCAGCCTGAAAAAGCAACAACTAAGTTAACAATAGTACTTAAAGTATAAAATAGACTTTTTTCCCGAGTTATTATCTCAATATGCCCATTGGTGGGGAGCGAATAGACCACTTTCGAGTTGTCTTTTGCCTCGGTGTCAAAACGAGGCTTCGTGCAAAACCATTCAATATGAAAATGTGTTCCACCTACAGGTCCACTTTATGCAAAGCGAACTCAAACATACGAGAACTTGTTTTGAAACAGGGGCACAATGTAGCCATTTTTGCATAGGGTCTATAATAACACTCGCCAGTATAATAGTTACCTGCTCCACTGCACTGCTGTTCAATAGATCCTTGCAGTGTTTAGTATAATGCATCTGAAAAATGAACCACAAGCATCTCAACTGCTTAACAGAATCTAGAGGTGGTTATATCCGGCATTCTTACGTAACTGTTTCAAAACTATAGGAAGGTTTTACATTGGATAATAGAAATTTCATTCTTGGGGAAAATTAACATGGCCGCCGTATGATGTGAAATTGCCAAAAAGAACGGCTTGGAATAAGCGTTGAATAACGATAAGGGTTTTTCCAAAATCAGCAAACCAACAGAGAGATGGGACGATAAGGGTTTTTCCAAAATCAGCAAACCAACAGAGAGATGGGACGTTTATCACCTACAATTTGGCTTACGAGTAATACATCACATGATAGGGGACTGGTTATGGGAGAAATAAATAAATGGTGTACAATTTTTGAGAGGTACGCCTGTACCAATGGAACTGCGTCAAAATTTTCAACACTTGTAAACAGAAATTCCAGGAAAATTTCTATTCCATCTGCTTTCCAACCCAAGTTTCTGGGATCCTTGGTGAAAACTGGAACAGCCCAGTAAAAAATACTAAAGCTTAAGAGCTTAAATACGTCTTACTTAAATTGTTTTGATACTTTTAATAAATACAACAAGGTTTTTGAAATCAAATGAAACAAAAGAGAAAACGTTTTAGAACAATAGGAAAACATAAGAGAAATACTAAGAAGGCACGTTACCATCAAGCTGTTTCTCACTTTTTTTAGTTACAGGGTTTTATATTCAGCTCGTTCTATTCGATTAAGAAACGATTGTCAAGACGCCAAACAGATCATGTGATGGCTGATCAGAAAACATACCAAGCAGTTGAAAGCTTCTTGATTGGCAGAGCCTGCAAATCTCAGTCCCATGGCCATGCAACAGCCGGCGATAATGTTAACTTTTGCTTGGCTAAAAGGAACAAAGTGATAGAGAAGAAAATATTGGCTACGACAATAACCTACACTGTTCACACAATGGGGGTTCAGCCTGGTTTGTAAAGAATGAAGTAAATAGAAGATTAATTTCACTCTCTAACTGGCAAGTTAGTCCGATGCAGCTAACCCCCAACGTATTTGTCAATGTCCATTTACAGAGAAATCCCGATTTCCCAAACACTCATTCTTTGAAACCAATTTTCGCTTCCCTTGGTTTCCATGCAGAACCTCTCTCATGGTCATCAACCTTCTGGTAATTGTGGAGGGACGAAAACAGGAGAACCTGGAGAAAAACCCTCGAAGCAAAAAAGCGAAAACCACCAACAAACTCAAGCAGTATATCAAACCCAGGTTACACTGGTAGAGGTGAGCACTCTCACGACACCACTGCGCCTCCCCTGCTCTCCAGTGAGTTAGTGATGCTACTGAGCTTAAACGCAAATAATGGCGGACGTCAGCAACTACTCCTAACTAACGAGCAGAGAGGGAAGCCGCCAAAGGAATAGTTGTCCTGTTCCAGAACTTAGCTCATCGATGCTAATTTGAACCAGACTGACAATCCAATGAACAATTTGACGTCAGTTTTTCAAGCGTCTGTCCTGTTATTGATCATGAATTTCGTCATAACATTGTCAAAGTAGCTGTGGATCCGCAGACTACTTTGACAATGTTATGACGAAATTCATTGTCAGTAACAGGACAGACGCATAAAAAGCTGACATCAATCTGTTTTTTTTGCGATAACAAATGGTCCAATTGTCCGCTCTCTCTTGTTGCCGCATCGCATAAATTGCCAATTCATGGGTCTGTCCGCTTATTGACGATAAAAATTAGCCAATGAGCGCGCGAGAATTTCGGCAGTTATCGTAAATCAATACCTGAGACTCTCCATGTCTGCATCCACTCCCTCGATCCCTCCAGCACCGAAATCACACTGACGAATAATCTAGTAAAACAAATTGGAAATCAGACAATTTGGATCGGTGAACTAAGAGGCCAACGTCATGCTGCCCAAAAACCATTCACTGAGCAGTAGTGTCTCCAATTATCACAACGAACTGAATACGATTTTCAATCCATACAAGCTCATAAAGATACAATGTTAGTTGCAATGTAGGTCGCACAGAAAATAAAGCGTCTTGATGAATTCATAATCTTCATTATCAAAAGCGAATTTTACTTTATTTAAGATAAAGATGGAGTGACAGAGAAGAGACCGCATGGCTGGATATTTGCTGGATATTAGTTTTGATGAGTACAATTGCAATTACCATGATTCCTTTGCAAGCGCGTCTCGCAGGGGGAATCCACCGTATGGAAAAAGATGGCGACTGCTACATTTACCTATAATACTTTGCGCACGAACACAAAGAAAAATTAAGTCATTCAAACTCGACAAGAGCAATGCTTTAAGTATAGGAACGACTGCCGTTAAACTATATCTTTATATATGCCCCGTGGGCTTAGTTTGGTTCGCAAGATATTGTGGTAAAATGTACAACCGCCATCTTTTTTCTTACGGTGGATTGGCCATTATGCACGTGCGTTGTAAATCTTCTTTGTAGATTTCTTCGCCATATGCTTCAAAACATCAACACCAAATAACCACGTTCTGCATGTTTTGGATTAGTTTAACAATGATGGCTGCTTTGTTTTGTATTTTCCTTTCGAATTGAACTCTACCATTTCATATTTAGCCTGAGCAAGCTACTAGACCGATAGGCCTACTGAACTGATTTTAACAATAGGCAAGAGAAAATGAGGAGACAGACAGGGAGGCTCCCGGTCCAGCCCTTGGGATATGTCATGCTCACGAAAGTTATTTTTAGACGAGCGGAAGTCTTTGTTCTAGCGGAAGTCTGTCTTCCGAGACGTCCGCATGCAGGCCAACCTCGGTCTGATGTTTGAAAGAAAAGCAAAGATTTCATGTAATGGCGACGAAGTGTCACTAAGAACCTGAGAGCGAGGCAAGACTGCATGCGGACGTCTCGGAAAACAGACTTCCGACAGAAAAACGAGACTTCCACTCGTCCAAAAATAACTTTCGTGGACATGACATATCCCGGCCAACGCCCTGAGCTTCCCTCTGTCTCGTCATTTTCTGTTGCAATAGCCCTTTTCACGGTTAGCTCTGCTCATTTGCATTACAATAAAATCTAGCATGTATGTGAGGCAATTTCGGGCTATTTTGTAGTTTTAGCCCGAAATTGCCTCGCATCCACGTTGGATTACATTGTAATGCAAATGAGAAAAACTAACCGTGAAAAGGGCTATAGGCCATGGCAGAAACGTGAGAGGACTGGGAAAGAGTATTGAAAAACTAAGATATTCAAATGAAAGATCAACTAAATTTTAGAGTCTTTACCAAGAATAGAAGTATTTAGAGGAGGAAAATAGTAAAATGATAGCTCTTCAAATATCATCTTAAATAGAGAGTTTGTATGGGGATTGGGTAGACAAACCACAAAATTATAAAGGCATGTATGGCATTTTGCAACTTTTATAAGGCTCCCATTTGATCAATTTTTCCGCTGAAAACTCTTAAATTTGGCTGGGTAGCTTTTCATTAACATTTCAGTGGAAATGTTTAGATTTTCAATCTAATCAATATAAGAAACTCGTCCCAGTCCTTTCACGTATCTGCAATGGGCTATAGCGACATTCGAAGGTAAAAGATAAATCCATTTTTTACCAGGCGTTGTCCTTGATGTCGCCAAGGTAATTGCTTAAGCTCCCTAGTTACTGACAGTAAGGATATGGTGGTGTCTTACCGCTGGGATATGACTCTCTACCCAGTCGATGGAGGGGTATATGCTGTCCCACATGATCAAACCTCGGCTCAGAAGCTAAACAAATCAAACAATTATTAAACACACTGTGAGGTGTCGGTTAACACATAAACTGGTTTCAATGACCAATACAAAAGAGATTGTAGTGCTCATGTAAGTTTCAGAGTATATATACTTTTAAACTGTAATCACTTATGTGACTCCGGTAAATCGACGAACAATTACAGACGAGTTACCAACTCCTAGTGGCAAATTATAACATTTTATTTGTGAGCACGCCGTTATCACATCCGTTTACGTCACGAAACGTGATTGCCACCTGACAACCCAGAAAAAGTTTGGACTATATTGAAATCAGTGCCTATTTAAAATTGTTCAGCCTGGCAAGGCACGCACTCAAGAGTAACACAACTCACCCGGAGCAGAAGAAAGTCAGGACGAATAAAATCCAACAAGAACTGAGTGTCGGGAGCATCAAACCAAGCTGCGACAGATCTAGGACATAACAACAATTAAGTTTGTCTCGAATCGATATCGTAAATCTTCGAATTAATACCCAGGGCGCTTATTTCAAATTTAGGAAAAGACGAGGGGCGCTTATTTGAGGGAGGCGCTTCTTTAATTTTCCCCAAATATGATCTAGGCTTAACATGATCATTTTTTTAATACATCATCTGTGAGTAAAAAACAACATAAGCTGTTTATCCACATAAAAAGCTGATCCTAAACTCAAAATCGCGGCACCGTTAGTATTCGATTTTTTTTTGGAAATTTAACGTGCTCACAAATTGAAACAATGTCCAAATCTAATACCACAAAAGAAAAACTATACATCCTTTGTCGTCTCATTACTCGTCCACAAAATCGGGGAGGGGAGGGGGGTGCTTATTCAAAGGGCGCGCTTATTCGAGGATTTACGGTATGTGATTGTTGCAAGTGCCATTTCTTTGGTTGCACGATTACCGATTACGTGGCAAAGGTCCCCCCCTGACCGCCCGGATATTTTACCATTCCAAATTTTACCTTTACAAATCTTTTTCATCTTAACGTCCCCCGCCTCCCAGAATCTAACAAAATGGTGATGTTGATTCACTCAATGAAAGGTTAAATATTCCAATTTTGCCTTGATGGAAGGAGGGTTCGAAAAAATGGAATAACGTCTTCACATTTGAAATTGTCTCAAATCCCAAGTACAGGAATGGATTGTATCCATGCAGATACTGTAAATGTTCCAGCTTCTGAATGCATCCTGAGAAGCAGGTTTCAAACTTGAACCCTCGTATAAATCAGCACGATAACTAAAACTCTCATGCTCATTTTGGTTAGAACATCTGTTTTTAATTGGGTCAATTGAAAAATTGTAGTTATTACTTTAACAAAATGATGTGAGCAGGGATAATCCAGTACCGTTACATGAGGTACTTACGTGTTATTGGTCTTCAAGAACATTAATCCAAGAGCCAGAGTAGCACCCGGTCCAGTCACGCTTATATTAACACTGTCACCTTCCTAGCAGAGAAAACACCGTAAAACGTACTTGCAGGACACAATTACAAGCAGCACCAGGGTTAGATTTAGACAAGCTGAGTTTCTCCATTGACTTAAGGTTATTCCTCACAATTGCACTGCGCATCCTTTCTGCGCATATTTATAGCGTCATTTAGCGCGCCCGCGTGCACGCGAATAT
>JAHPZR010037743.1:0-2500 GCA_019787425.1 Platygyra sinensis
CTTTTCTTCATTTTACCAGGTAAAATAACATAATGAATTATTTCTTGTTCCGAACCAATGAAGTTTTCAACCAAGAATAATTATAATCTGTTTTTAAGATGTCGCACCTCTTACCGTTTTCCTGCTATACATCTGTGTACATGTATTCGTCCTAAAAGTTGAGATTTTTTGGCGGTAAATAGGACAGCACAACCGCCAAACACTAAGGGAAACCTAGTTGTTTTCGTGGTATTTGTATCTTTTAACGTCGCTTTATTTTCCTTGCGGTTGTTAGGTTGCATCGATGTTATTATTTTTATGTCTGTTGCCTGGTAGATTGCTTTATTTTTACAGGTTAACGTTAATTCAGGGAAATGTTGCCTCTTTATGATGAGGGAAAATTAACAACAAATTATCCAGTTGTTCAAGCAATTCATTTGTTGTTTCTGTGATATTTAAAAGTTCTTGTACAAAAGTCAATGTTTCTTTGCAATTCTTCTCAACAGGTATCAGAGTACACACAATTGATTAAGAAATGATTACCATGGATGTTAATTCATAACCAGTGTTGTAACCAGGAGCTGAGGAATGAAAAGAGACAGCCCCTATTTATATGCTGACTCTACAATGTAGCTTTGAGTATGGTTGATGAGTTTGCCTTTATGAGAAGGAAACAGCTTCCAATATCAATTATTTACTTTCACGTTTTGGAAAAATTTGCTCCAAATTATTAGCATATCAGGTTGTTTAATGTAATATTCTATGATGCATTTCTTGACCGCCAGTTTCAGTCTGTAAGATAAATGTTGATAACATACTTCAATTAAAGATTGCTCTGGATCGTTTTGTTTCTGTAATGTGGAGATATTTGTTTGTTGCCATCTGTTTTGCGCATGTGCATGTGTCGAGTACCTACATGTACTGTACCTCATATTGGTACAAGGCCAGGTTTAAAATCAATACTTGTCTGGTCGCCCAGAATTACTGAATGGTGATGGATGTTTTCCAAAAAGTCTAACCCAAATTGTCAAGGCAATCAAGACCCCACATGAGCACTTAGTAATAGTCATCTCAAGTTTTTATTTTCAAACACTGTTGCAAACTATTAATCATTATGGTCACTATTCTCCACTGACTTTATAGCATGAAGCAAAGACAGTGGTAACCCAGTCCACAGTCAGTAATGGTCAAACATTGCATTACAATAGGTTCCTTTCAAAAGGTTATAATTTCTTAGGTAAAACTAGACACAAAAATCAATTTAGAATCCTGAAATACAGGTAAAGTGATGAACCTCATGCTGTCTTTTTTCTATATATATATTTGGCCTTGAATATGAGAATGCTGGTCACTGATTGCAAAGAGTTTATCAGCTAATTTTTTTTTATTTCATGTTCTGTTCTCTTCAAGGACAAGTCAAGGTTTTTATTTAGAAGAGAAGTGACCACTTTAAAACATTCGTGTAGTATGGCAGCCTAGTCTCAACTTGGTTTCAACATTAAAGGCATAATATTTTGAAATCTGGGCTGTTTGACTGCCAGAGGCTGCCCAAGGTTAACTGCATTTAACAAAACATACAATTCTTGTCATATACCCCTGTAACCCGCCCCCAAGTTAAATGCCCATTGCCTGATTTCATACCGTGAGGGACTAGGTACGAGTCTGCTAATTATGGGATTAGCAACTATTGATCCCCATAGTCAGAAAGAGCACACCGAGATTCATAAAATCCCCAAGTTTGGTGTTAATCAGGCTAGTCTGGACTGAGATACAGGCATTTAAAAACGTAAAAAATTTACAAAGAAATGTATGGAAAACCGGACAAATGCGGACAAAAGTCCGCATTTGTCCGGTTTTCCATACATTTCTTTGTAAATTTTTTACGTTTTTAAATGCCTGTATCTCAGTCCAGACTAGCCTGATTAACACCAAACTTGGGGATTTTATGAATCTCGGTGTGCTCTTTCTGACTATGGGGATCAATAGTTGCTAATCCCATAATTAACAGACTCGCACCTAGTCCCTCACGGTATGAAATCAGGCAATTGATCTGGTCATCTTGACTTTTTGTAACTTGCTTGATTGACTTTGCAATTTTTTGAGTTATGGGGAATAAGTCAGTATACAACAAATTATAATAATCCAAGGCAAAGAGCACACCTAAAATTTTGCACTACCTCACATCATTATGACATGCATGTACATGTAAGGTTTCCATGACCAGGTGCAGTATTGCAAAAGCTTACACACTTGTAACTATGACTTCACTGAAAAAAAGATTGATCTTTACTTGCAAACTGATCTTTACAAGTAAACTCCTTGCACAGTCCTCAATGTTACTAACTTCTGTTGATAATAACTATATCTCAGGCAATGATACATATATGACATGTTGGCACAGTGCATAAACAGTGTCTCTTGAGTTCACTGTAAAATAATAAAGTAGAACATTTGAGCCATAAACGTATAATTAAATGTAAACAACTGACAGCCAGAAGTAAATATAAGCAATTTGTATTCA
>JAHPZR010037743.1:10000-15000 GCA_019787425.1 Platygyra sinensis
GGGAAAAACTACAGGAAATCAAATCTGTCACTGGTTCGGTGGAACAAGTGACAGCCGGAAATACGTCTGCGTTCGCAGGCTAGCAAATATGATACCCGTGACAAGAAAGAATCCATCTACTGTACTTGAAAACACAGGCAGCCCAGACGTACTGTTAGTGAAGTTAATTTATAAACAATAGAGCCGAATATATATGTGAAGTTACAAGCAAAATTAACTGCAAAGGAGTCAAAATATTTATCAAATAGTTCAAAATAAATATTGTTTTGCCTTAATACCATTGTCTATTTCTTTGTCCTGGTCAATATCTGGTCTATTTTACTGCGTTTTATTCAGCTAGTTCGCTTGCCATCATGGTCGCGTGGGAGCTGTTATCTTAGAATAATAATAAGGGTCTAAATGGTGTTTAAAAATCGAAATATTGTAAGACACAACCTGCATACCTTTAGCTGAATGCCTCCTTGTTCATCCTGGCTGGTTTAAACGGCATTTATTCGCTTTTTGCTATAAGAGGTATCTTATTTTATAGTGGACGATACCTCTTCTAGCAAAAAGCGAATAAATGCCGTTTAAACCAGCCAGGATGAACAAGGAGGCATTCAGCTAAAGGTATGCAGGTTGTGTCTTACAATATTTCGATTTTTAAACGCCATTTAGACCCTTATTATAATTCTAAGATAACAGCTCCTACGCGGCCATGATGGCAAGCGAACTAGCTGAATAAAACGCAGTAAAATAGACCAGATATTGACCAGGACAAAGAAATAGACAATGGTATTAAGGCAAACCAATATTTATTTTGAACTATTTGATAAACATTTTGACTCCTTTGCAGTTAATTTTGCTTGTAACTTCACATACATATTCGGCTCTATTGTTTACAAATTAACTTCACCAACAGTACGTCTGGGCTGCCTGTGTTGAAAACAGTTCTAACCATAGCCGGACCCGGCGGCACAATTAAAAATGCAAGTTAGCAACACATTCGCTGTCAACGCATAATTTATTTTGTCCCTCAAAAGCAAATACTTAGAGATTTAAAAATATATCTTACAATAGAAATGAGCTAAAACAATACACTAACACATGGCAAATTATAGAGGTGTCAAACTCAACGAAGCGACATACAGATTTCAGGGGAAATCACTCAGACCTATGACGTCTTAAAATTTGCCATAGCACGAGCCAACGGCTCTATTTTTTCCCTATGACATAATACGAAGTGCCCTACATGAACAGGAGTGAAGCGACAAAAAGGTTGAGAGACCGAAAAGAAAACGGCAAATTATAGAGGTGTTTTGAGCAACACGCAGATAACAGCAGAAATCATGCAGACCTATGACCTCTTAAAATTTGCCTTAGCACGATCTAACAGCTCTAGTTTCCTCCTAATAACATAAACAAGAGTGAAGGGACAAAAAGGTGGAAAGACCGAAAAATAAACGGCAAATGTACAAATGGCACGAACCATAGGAGTCGTGTTTGGCCTGTCTACTTTATTTAACATCAAGAAAGAAAATGTTGGGCTAAGTTTTATGTCATTTTTAATTATGAGTTCATTATTTTCATTTTTATTTATATAGTTTCCCGTTTTATGTCATTTTTAATTATAAGTTTATTATTTTCATTTTTATTTATATTGTTTTTTTATATATTTTATTTTTATTTTTTTTATAGTCCGCCCTCCGCCCTCCGCCCTCCGCATCCGCCGCCTGCTTCCGCACTTTACAGAGTCCCCTGGGATACAGCCTTAAAGATGACAAGGTGTTTATTTCAAGGAGAAACAATGACAATACTGTTTGTTGTTTCTCCTGTTTTGAAGTTTGCGTACGTTGTTGATGTACTTTAATTAGTCATCACGTTTCACTTTATCCGCACTGATGCAAGTTTCCTGGAAGAGTTTCCAATTCTGAAATCATATTATTCCACGCTGAGGTAGGAAGAAAGGTTTATTTAAAATATTGAAGGTAAAACATTTATTTTCAGTTATGTAATGCCTTTTTAAACGCCGACGTATAGCATTAAAGTATTATCTCAATTATTTTATGCCGCGCTATGTCGCGCACGGGTTAAAAACAATCCATATAAAAGAATGATTTTAAAAACGCTCCAGAGGATTTTCTTTTAATCCAAGAAACAGAAACACAAACACTACGTTTCCGTAAATGGTTTATTTTTGGCAGAAAAAGAGAAAGCAATGAAGAAGAAAACAAAACATCAAAAGCATATATACACAAGTGGGATTTGAACTCTTGACCTCTCGCGTGGCGGTCCAGCATGTATCAACTTGTGCATTACTTGCAATTATTACACGACTAAGTTAGTTCAGAGGGTCAATAACTAAAATCAGCCAATAAGATTGTTCCGTTGCCGGTCCAATATTCTCTAAGTATCGGACCAGGCACTGTCCCAAATGATCCCACACGAAGATTTTCCCACAGTTTTACTTCTCTTTTTTTCTAAAAGTATTTACTCCACATAAAATGTTATTTTTGTTTTCTTCCAACTTTTTGTTTTTCTTCTTTTTGAAAACGTCAGACGTGAGTAAACGTTCAGTTTGCTCTAAATAAAAATAGGTCCGCAATGCGTACATGTGTGGCTTAAGAGTCCAATTGCTTGTAACATGTAATTGAAGTAAAACTGAAGGGAAGATTATGAGTTGGAAGTAGGTGGTGATAAGTCAATTGTAACATTTGGATTAAATTGACCATAACTTAAATTGAAAACTTAATCTTGGACAATGGAAGAAGTAACTGTCTGGATATTTCGGTCCAAGAGAAAGTATGGATTGACAATATCCCTCCAGAGATGAACACTTTGCCATATGATGGTCAATAAAAAAGATCAGAATTGAAATTCTCATACATTGCCTCATTGACAATTGTACACATGGTTAGTAGCAATACTGTGTGCATGAAAAGTAAGTGACAGGGTGAGCTCAGACACTTTTTCAGGCGAGGACTTTTCAAGAATTTTCCAGGACCCTACTTTGCAAAATGTTGTGTTGAAAGCTTTATTTTGGGCATAAACATGTGCACATGCAGAAACACCAGAATATGGGAGCTTGAAACCATGTGCAAACCTGACATTCACTGTACATTAGTAGCTCAATGGACATGTGCAAAGGCAACGAGAGAACAATGGGAACAAAAAAAAAACAAGTGTTTTCACACATTTTGTAAGCATTTCGAGAATTTTATTTTCTGTATACCTGAACATTTAAACTCATAGGCGTTGATGTTTTTCGATTTTGCTCAATAAACAAATCAAGGACATTCAAGAACCAAAACCAATTTCAAGTACTTTCAAGGCCTTTAAATCAGACTCCTGAAATTCAAGGTTTTTCAAGATGCATATTAACCTTAAAGTAAAAATATTAGAGTAAACTAGATAGTTTTACTCAATTTGCTGAAATTTACTTCTTTTTGATTTGAAAATATCACTGTAATAAACATAGACTAGTCTATTGTCGTTCTCTGGCCTTTTTTGACCAAGAAATATCCCTGGATAAGCTAACTCTTCAGAATATTTATCTCTAAATATACTCAAAAGTACACTTCTTTCTCCTTGAGTGCTATGTTGTAAATTTGTGCTCGCTCACTGCCTTCAAGAAAACCAGTAGCAGTTAACATAGTAAATAGTTTACTACAGTACGGTTGGAAAGTCTAACTTTTTCAGCAGTCATGACATTGTGTTTACCACAACTGGTTACAACAAGAGCAAATGAAATTTTCTGATTTCATCAGTTATCGCTGAGCTATATGGATTTTTCTTATATATTCTGATATTGATACTGGTTTGCCAGTCTCTCTTGTCTAATATGGTCTGCTTATTTTTCTTTCTGATATTGAGGTTGGTTGAACAGTCTCTCTTCTCTACATTCTGCTAATTCATTTGCAATTTTTTGCTTTTGATACTCAGATTTGGTGGCCAGTCTCTTTGTTCTAGATTCAGAAGATTCATTTGCACATTTTGCTTTCTTTTCCTTAGATTCTTCACTTTCACTTACTCTTCTCCTTTTCTCATACCACTGAAAGGCAAATGTTCAATTTTTGGACTCTTATGAACATTATGCAGTTCAAGTTCATGATCTCTGACAAAGACACCTTTAATTTCAATGAACAACCCCTGTAAGCAGGAAATTTGCAAATATGATACAATTTTTTCAATTCCTTCAATGTTAAGCAAAGTGCATTTCCCAAATGAACGGGGCATCCCGTGCAAATCACTGAAATGAGCATTAAAAAATGTTAAAGCTTTGTTCCGAATTATTCATTACTACAACTGTAATTAATTCCGATGGTTATCAAACAACAATTGTAGTTAAGTCGAAAATTTGAAAACATTTCTGTCAGAAGAGACATGTATGGCCCATTATAGATTACTTGATGTCATGAACTTGCCCAACTTCCTGTTAATGCCTATTCTAATGCGTTTACTTTATTGTAAATTGAAACGATGCTTCTCAAACTAATTAATAATTCATCAAGTTAAGACAAAGGAAATCCCAACTGTGACAGTGGTTTGGATACCTGGTCTCAATTAGCAGATTTTGACGATTTTACTTCTCTGTTTACTCCTTAGTTTTTGTTTTGATTGAGAAAATATATCAAACACTCGAGACAGTGTTTCATCAGCTATCCAAACACCTCAAATTTTGTCAAAAATACTTTGCTGTGCATGGTATTTTCAACTCTGTTCTCGGTGTTTGGATACCCCGATGAAAAACTGTCTCTTGTGTTTCATATATTCCATGGAACATCAGTTAAAAGCAAATAATCATTTGTCTGGACAGATTATTCCCAACGGTAAGACTTACCATTAAAGAATATTATTCAAATTGGAAGAAGTTCAAAAATGGATATCTTCAATGTGATGATAAATAACAGCAGTAAGTGGCACTGTTACACATTGCTTACCAGCATATTCACCAGAGTACTTCATTTCCTTGACAGTTAGTAAATAGCACATATTGTTAATTTGTTGCTTGTAGAAAATCA